>CM067526.1:13697009-13699509 GCA_034509925.1 Hirudinaria manillensis
TTTCACCCGAAACCAGCGAGACATCCTGACATGGAATCGCTGTGTTTTTCAAATCGCCCCTAATACTCCTAATACATTCCCTCATCTCATCTACGGACTTTTTCATAAAATCAAGAAATTCATCCATCTTTTTATGGGATGGATTCTCGAATTCGTATTCCTCTGGGTCATGGCCATTCTCTGTCAGCCATGTCCCAAGTCGCTCTCGTATCTCAGCTTTCGTGCCTTTCCAATCCAGGCCACGATCTCTCAATTCTTGTCTCAATCGAGGCACGTACAATTCATCCAAGTACTTCGGCATCCTTCACTTTTCAATTAAACAAGCTTCTACTTTAGTTACTTTTGGACACCCTTTTAACTCTAAATCCCACTCCTGACACCAATGTAATAACCCGGGGTCCTCTAACTAATTATAGAAGGTCAGGTTTATTGAAAGTTGTCAGATGGCTTGGAAGATGTAAAATGCTTAATTGATTAAGTCTTGAAATCTGCTGTTTCTATTACTCTCGCTCTACTTTCCGAGATAAATCCATTTGTCAAGGTACATAACCAAAGAGTCTGAATAGCACCAATTTAATTCTCAAATTATATTGCCACTAAATTTAATTAATTATTAAATTAATTAATCGGCAATATAATTTTAAATATTATTCAATTTCTAGGGATCCAACAATATTCATTTCCTGATATAATAATAAATATTTGCAAAAGATATTTTCTTTTATTAAAAAATAACTTTTTATTACCGCCAGAAAAAAGTTTAAAAAAAAAGCGGAATAAAAAGGAATAAATTAAAAATAAAATTAAATAAAAATTAAAAATAAAAAACATATAAATAAATTAAATAATAAACATGCGAAAATAATGGCAAAAATTGACAGATATTCATTCTCAATTATCACGTCCATCTCATAAATTAAAAGCACGAAGAATGTATAAAGAAGAGGTGATGATGACGACGAGGAGGACGATGATGATGATGATGATAAAGTTTTATAATAATAATAAATAATAATAATAATAATAATAATAAATTTAATTAATTAATTAATTACCACCAGGAACGACACCATTGATGCCTTCCTCGGAGACACCCCCATCTTGGAGCACGCAAGGAGCACCTTGGACTACAAGTGCCAACTTAGGCTCGTTGGGCGTGGTTTTGGGGAGGATTCATACGCCATTGGGGTACCCAAACATTCCTGGCTGAGGGTGAGTGAGTGAGTGAGTGAGTGAGTGAGTGAGTGAGTGAGTGAGTGAGTGAGTGAGTGAGTGAGTGAGTGAGTTATGATGTTAGTGTGTGACTGAATAATTTCAGGGAGTTTTATGGAATGGATTCTGTAAATGTTTGTTGTTTGTTTCCTTATTGACTTTTCCACGAGATTTATTATATTTATTTATTATATATTACGTTATATTTAAGTTATGAAACTGCAACATAAATTTCTCAATGCATCCATGAACAAATCTGATACAATTATCACAATAACGTATTAATTCATGTTTAATAATCAATAATTCACATATTCATTCACTCAGTTATCAACCCACTCGCTCACCCACTCATTCACCCGTTTACTCACCCAATTCACTCAAAGTTCTGTCGTCACGATTTGTTTCCTGCAACAAAATTTTTCCGCCTCTGAAACATCGTCTTTGTGTTTGCCTAACATAAAAATTTTAATCATCCCGAATCGCCGGCAATTTCCTCATCATCCGCTATGATCGGGCCACCCAAAGGTTGGGTAGGTCTGTTGGGTGGGTGGTCGCAGGATGGGGTAGAAGAGGAGTTTGTTGAAACGTTGCAACGAAATAAGGCAGTAATGCAATGTTTGTGCCTTTACAACAACAACAATAATTTACAATTGAAAGCTGATGCATCTATCCATAACTAACCAACCATAACACTTTCTCTCATTCATTCTTTCATCCATCCCTTCGTCCATCCATCCATCCATCCATCCATCAGGTCGCGAATACATCAGCAACGTGTCCATCCATTGATCTTTCCATTCGTTCATTTATTCATCAATCCATCCATCCATCACTCCGATTAATTATCATTCCAGGCATCCGTTCGTCCATTTATCTATAATTTTTATGTCCACGGATGTTTTTCATCATCATCATCATCATCATCGTCATCATCATCATCATCATCACCATCATTTCATCTTTTTCTAGAACAAGCTGTCATTCGTCATTCCATCTTCTCTTCCTGTAATCAGATCAACAAGGGCTTATTTTCCAAGCCTTTGATGACTCGGCACGCTGATGACGATGACGACAATGGTGGTGATGATGATGATGACGATGACGATGATGATGATGATGACGATGACGATTATGATGATGATGACGATGATGATTATGATGATGATGATGATATTTCAGTTTCATGCGGAATGAGACAACATATATGACGCGTGTTTGTAGTGCCACACCCCGATATCAACGATTTTCGTTGAAACAACAGTAAAAGCATCAACAACAACAATAA
>CM067526.1:13704509-13707009 GCA_034509925.1 Hirudinaria manillensis
TTCATGTTTCTTTTATGGAAATCTTGTGTTGTCGTTTGTATGTGTATTGTTTTTGTTTGATGTTGTTTTCCACTATTGTCGATTGGCAACCATTTTCCAGTCATGGCGGCTCCGTTGGTCGCCTGATTTGCTGGAGTTTTCAGGCAGCACGCACCTGGTTACGTGACGTTTGAACGTCTGCGACAGGTGTGACAGGTGACGTGCCATTCACTGACCCGCTTCGAAGGAAAGACTGGTTTGTCTGCTTGAGTGGTTGAAGGTTTTCTAGGTGTTTAGCAATCATTGACCTCTGATCGATTGAAAAAAATGATTGATTGATTAATTAATTAACTAGTTGATTGATTGATTGGCTGTCAATCCCTCACGTAAGGTTCCCCAAGGGACGTCGAGAGATGCAGAGCACTTGGCGACAAACTTTCACCTACAACTCGAGACAAACGAAACAACCGCCATCAGATGGCAATGAAATCGAAACTCCAAAACACCTCTTCCGAAGTCGACCTTGCTCTGAGGTCACGGAGATCAGAGGAGCCCCCGGGGTTCCACCCGAGGTCGTTCCATAGAGGAGACCCGAAAAGACACTGGGGTGCCGCTGAAGTAAGATCGACCTCCTCGTCTCCGTCCATATCGCCAAAGATTTCAGCCACCTCTTTCACACCGCTACTCAGTCCCGGTAGTTGCACGGCAGAATGGCACCGGCATCAGCAACACCACGACAACAGGTGCCCTTCCGCAACCTCGACGAAGAAGTCCTCTTGCCCGGATGACTCGAGACTAGAGGAAGTCGACCGGCGCTACCACAGACGCGTTCAGCCGCTACCTACGCCATCGGCGCCAGCAGCAGACGTAGACCCTGCGACAGGCGGCGACAAGACCAAGCGACTATCCGAAAGAATCAGTTGGTCGGCCGGCCTCGCTATCAGCCCTAATAAGCCGAGGGTGAAGGGCATGAAGTCGTGCCCCTACTCGGGCAAGAGACCAGCTGCCGCCGGTCCAGCCTTCCTGGAGGGACTCAGCAAGGGACAGTTGTTTGCCCTCTGGAAAGCATCTGAAAAGGCTTTGAACGCTCGCTTGAAAGAAACTGTCAGAGAGAATCAGGAACTGAAGAGACAGATTGAGGTTTTGGAGGAGGAAGGTCATTAAGGACGATTCGGTTCAACTGGGGCGAGCCCCATTGTTGCTGGTGATGATGATAGTAGCAAGTAACAATAACAACAACAATAATAACAAGTAATAATAATATAATAATAATAATAATAATAATAATAATAATAATAATAGCAGCCAATCAGAATTTTTATCGATTCCCATTTGAGTTTTTATTGGACTGTAAAATTTTGTAAATATCCGCGTGCCATTGATCGTTAAAATGTCGCTAGGTGGCCGAAAAAATGTAATGAATGTCACGATTATAATATTAATTATTATGTCGTATTATGATGTTAATAATTATGTCATGTCATGTTATAATATTTTAATAATTATGTCATGTCATATTATAATATGTTATGTTATAATAATTACTGTACAAGTAATAATTATGTTATGATGTTAATAATTATATTATATTATATTATTATTATACAATGAGACGAGCCTGATTGGTTGACATAAATGATGATGTTGTCTACTGTTGGATACTCTAATAATTTACTGATTCATCACTTTCGAGGTGGAATGATATATTGGTAATATTAAGCGCTACATAATGGCATAATTATAATTAATTAATAACATAATTAATATTAAGGATGGGGATCTTTTGCCCAGCATAGGATCGTGGTTGACCCAACAAGATCTTCTAGAAAGGTCAGGTTTGGGCGGTGCATAGAGGTCACAGAGGTCGTAGAGTGCAGAGAGGGTGGACAAGCTGAACGAGGGATGTCCAATGCTGGAGTATATGGATGTGTTTTATTTGTTTTTATGCGAACGGAAAATAAATCACATTATTTTTGCATCTCATCTGCCGACTGATTGAGAATAATGAGTCCTTGTGAGTTGTGTGTGTGTGTGTGACTGGCTGGGAAAATGGATTGCTTTGTTACATTAAGGGTTTATTACAGATTTTAAAAAAAGTTAAAGTATCATGCATTGTCATGCATCAGAGACACCGGGGTGCGCTGGGTGACATTGGGTGGCATTGGGTGAAACTGGGGGGCGTTGGGTGGCACTGGACTTTGTGAATTTGTCGTCCAGTTATTTGTTTTTAAAACTAAATTATTATATTAACATTATTTAAATTAATTAACTGGTAATTAATTGAACCAATTAATTGACTTTATATTCATCCGCCACTCCATCCACCTGTCATTCAACTCTTTCGAATCTTTCCAGCTTCCGTCAATCCCATCAAATCTATGGTTTCAACCACCTGGAATTATTATTATTATTATTATTATTATTATTATTATTATTGTTGTTATTATTTAAAAAAATGGAGCTGGAAGTGGAAAGATATTTCCCTGGGTTTCCAATCGAATCGCTAGGGGAATACGTTAAA
>CM067526.1:13719509-13769509 GCA_034509925.1 Hirudinaria manillensis
GCAGGGGTCAAAGAGTACGAGGGGGTGTCCAGAGAGGGCAGGGGAAGGAAGGATGGTTGGGTGAGTGGATGCGTGAGTAGGTGGGTGGAAACGTAGCATAACAAGATGGAGGAGGTGTTGCTGGAAGAACGTGACTTGTGCGATCGGCGGCGGGTGACTTCCTCTCGGTGGAAAGAAAGAAGAAAAAAAAAAACGGAATTGTTTTTATTTATTTATTTATTCATTCATTCCCCCACCCATCCATTCTTTCATTCATTTATTCATTTTTATTTTCTGCCGACAGTCCGTGATTCACGTTTTGAATAATTTAGGATTTAATTCAATAGTTAAACGACTTTGTATAAATATTTATATAATTATTTATATTTATAATTATAATAAATAATATTTATAATTATATTATATTTATTATTATTTATAATTATAATAAATAATATTTATAATTATAAATAATTATTTATTTCATTTGCATATTTAAAGTCACAAATGCAACAGGCACCAACACCGTCATCACCTTGTCACCCGCCATCACCATGATCATCATCATCATCATCATCATCGTCGTCGTCGTCACCAGGAAGTCCGTTTATGTTGAGTGTCACTGGTGAGATGTCTGGCAAGAAGAGAGAGGTGGCAACCCTAGACTTGCCTGAGGTTCAAACCACTGCCAGTGGAAAGAATTCATCACTGGAGATTAACCTTCCAGGTACGGACGACGGTTGTGGTGATGACGATGACGATGACGACGACGATGACGATGATGATGATGGTGACGATGACGACGGTGGTGGTGATGATGATGACGCGGAGATTGTGACGATGATGATGATGGTGACGATGATGACGGTGATGATGATGATGACGCGGAGATTGTGACGATGATGGTGACGACGACGATAACGATGATGATGATGGTGACGGTGACGATGACGACGATGATGGTGACGACGACGATAACGATGATGATGATGGTGACGGTGACGATGACGACGATGATGGTGACGATGATGATGACGCTGATAAGGAATGGTTATGATTGGCAGTTTGATAGCCGAAGCCAGGATGTGACTTTTTAAATTTCTCTCAAGAAGACTTTTTGTTAGAATGGAAATTTTTACGCATAAATAATTTAAAAAAAAAAAACATATTTTAATTCGTAAATAATTTAAAGAACATATTTCAATTCATAAAAAATGTAAAAAGGAAACATATTTTAAGTAATAATTAATTTTTATTTGCAATTGTTAACAGTTTGAATATTTTCAAATTTAATATTGATGATGTCATCACCACGCATATGATTAATAATATAACGTGTACTTACGTGTACGCATGTGTACGTGTCTGTGTACTTCAGGCATCAACCCTCTGGACATATCGGCCACCCTGTCCACCCCAAGCGGGACTGTGGACGACTGCGAGGTCAGGGACAGAGAGGGCAGTCTCTTCGAGGTCAAACTGACCCCGTTCGAGGCTGGCATAAACGTCATCAGTTTGAAGCAGAAAGGAATTCACATGCTTGGTTAGTTTCGGTTTCGAATTAACGATGTTCTTGTTTTGTGTGTTGTTTCGGATTAAGATTTTAAGCTTTGTTTTTTTTTTATATTTTAGGGTAAATCAGTTTAATGAACCAATAAATCAATTCTTAATTAATTAATTATTATGATAATTATTATAAATAATATTATAATGATCATGATAGTGCTTTATTTAGGTATTTAGTTATTTTTGGATTTTAATTTAAGCGATTAAAATGAGATTTTCACATTTTAAAACAGTTTATTAAATACTTAACGAGTTAAACAAAACCAAACAACACAACAGGCAGTCCTTTCCAGTATACGGTCGGAGGAAAGCCATCTGGTGGATCCCACAAAATGGAATTTTTCGGCCAGGGTACCGAATGGGGAATATCAGGGGCTAAAAGTTAGCCAATTATTACGTAACCATTTATCACTTAATCAGATAATTAAGAAATCAATACGTATGGACACCTATGTTTACATATCTACCTTAAGAGAATAAAAATATTTCCACCAATGCCAATTACCCACCCTAGCTTTGCTACGGACTTAACAACTGCTCCGGCACTGCACACCCTTAATACACAGCCTTTGCATTCCCTTCCAGACTATTTCAACATCTATACCCACGAGGCCGGTCCCGGAAAGCTGTCGGTCGGAATAGACGGACCGTCGCAGGCCCGCATTCAACTCCACGACACCAAGACCGGCTTCGTGACGGTGGTATACGAGGTAGACAGCCCGGGAGAATACAACATCGGTGTCATGTTCAACGGGGAACACGTACCCAAATCTCCCAGGAGAATCAAAGTGCCTAAGGAGTGCGCAGGGGCCAAATTGGTCACCGTGCATGGACTGAAAGAGTCCGGCTTGGAGGTGAGAGAAGAGAGAGAGAGTAAATCGTCATCATCATTGTCATCATAAAAACCATCGTCATCATCATCTTCATCTAATTCGCAGAGTTCACGACTAATCTTAAAATAGCGACCAATCAAAACAAATCAAACTGACCACGTGGCCAGAATGAGAGAATCAATGAAGCGTCCAAATTAGAAACTGAATTTCTAAAATTCTCAGAATCCAAAATGGCTTCCAATTTGAGATTTACGTCATCGATGACGTCATCAGTTCAGTTCTTTGTTCCAAGGGTGGATGGATGGATGGATGGATGGATGGATGGATGGATGGATGGATGGATGGATGGATGGATGGATGGATGGATGGATGGATTTACGGATGGATGGATGGATGGATGGATGGATGGATGGAGCGCACAAAATGACGATCAATTAAAATGGATGCCGAACAGGTGTTCACAGGTGTTTCTATTGTTTCTATCAGCAACATTTGGACCTTTTCAACGACTTACTTTTTAGGAATTTGTAACAAAAATAAATTAAAAAATTAAAAGAAAAATAGGAGGAGATAATTCACGTGCTCAGCACCTGAACAGCGTCCTGACTATTCAGAAACTGAACCTGATAAGGCAATTAATTTCATGAATTAACGTAAAAAGAAAAATATTCGATTTAATCAATTTAATTAAAACCACGTTAATATCAAATAAATTGATGGTCTTTATTTTTAAAGTTTAAATTGTTACAATATTATTATAATAATAATAATAATTAGTATTATTATTTTTATATTATATTTATATTTATAATAACAATAATTAGTATTATTATTTATAATAATTTTTATTTTAGATTTTTATTGAGATTTTTATTATGCTTATAATAATTAATATATAATAATAATATATTTATAATAATAATTATAATAATAATAATAATAACACCAACCTCTCAATTTAACTGGAGGAAATTTCCAGTAAAGTCATGACTCATGACATTCAGCGTTGAAGGAAGCACTTGAGGCGGCAAAACTGTTTACGTCTGCTTGCTTCTTAGGTCTTAGTCTTCCTCCTGATAATGATTGCTTACAAGATGAGGGTAGGGGAGCTTTTTGAATTCAAAATATAGTAATAACTGAAGCTGAAGAAGTCGATCCATGCTTCCTCCATTCATCTTTCATTCATTCGTTCATTCATTTATTCGTTCGTTCGTTCCATTCGTCGTTGAGAGGTTATGATGATGGTTATGGTGATGACGACGACGATGACGATGACGACGACGGTGAAAAGGGTGGTGGTGATGATGATAATAGCGGGCACTCTTTTGGCAATTCACTTCAGCTTCTTGAAAAGGATTCAAAGCAGTATTTAAGACACCCTTAAAGCGAGATTTCGTGCTTAAATGAAAGTCCAAGGACCATCTCCATCATCATCTTCACCGTCTTCCTCGTCGTCATCATCATCATCATCGTCGTCGTCATCACCACAACTGCCAACGTCATAGTCATCGTCATTGCCACAGACGTCATTTTTCACGTCATCACTTGCACATCCATCAATCACTTTGATTGAACGACTCAAGAGTTTTGTGCCCATTTTGTTTCAACCCATCAATCCGCTAATTGGGGGCTGGTCTAGAGAATTGATTAATGGATGGATGGATGGATGGATGGATGGATGGATGGATGGATGGATAATGATCTCATCATCATCATCGTCATCATCACCATCATCATCGTCGTCATCATCGCTCTAAGCCGGACAAGCCAGTCATCTTCTCCGTGAACAACAACGGCGCCAACGGCGAGTTCGACGGTCACGTGATAGCACCGAACGGCGCGAAGCAGGAATTGATGCTCCAAGAGTTGGATAACGAAGAGACCAGCTGTAGGTTCTTGCCGCGAGAAAATGGCGTCTACTGGGTTCACGTGACCTTCAACGAGGTCTACATACCCGGAAGTCCGTTCGCCATGTTGGTCGGCAGACTGGGGGCCGATCCGGCCCTGGTCCGGGCCTCAGGGGATGGACTGACGTCCGGGAAAGTAGGTGAGGAGTCGGGTGTTGGTTTTCTTTGTTTTCGTGAGGATGCAAAAGGATTTTTCAGCTCTGTATTAGACGTAGAGTGATTTATTTTAAATATGTTATTATGAAATGAAACGATAAATACGGTTTAATGTTACAGTAATTAATTATATTTAATTAATAGGCTTCTATTTTATTATATTAATAGGCATATTCTATTTATTAGAATTAAGGTCATTATTGATTATTTGCCTCATTATATCCAGGAGTCCCCACCAAGTTCGTGGTGAACACGGAGAGTGCCGGACTCGGCATCCTTACGGCCATCGTTGACGGGCCGAGCAAGGTCCCCATAACTTGCAACGAGGGGGAAGAAGGTTACGAATTCTACTACACCCCGGCGGCCCCTGGGGACTACCTCATCACTCTCATCTTCTGCTACGTCAACGTACCCGGATGTCCGTTCAAGGCCGTTGTCACTGGTGAGTGGTTCGGACATGGGTGACGTCATCATCATCATCATCATCGTCATCGTCATCATCATCATCATCATCATCATCATCATCATCATCATCATCGTCGTCGTCGTCGTCGTCAAAAGTTAACATCGACGTTACAGAGTCTGAGTCTGATGACATGTTCTGCATTCATTTTGTCGCCATCATCGTATATTTCCAGCTCAACCATTTATTGATATTCGTCTGGCGATAAGCCGGTTCCGGTTTTATTGCCTTCCCAGCGATCATTCGTCCACCCACCAATCCACTCACCAATCCATCCATCGATCCATCTGTCCATCCATCCATCCATCCATCCATCCATCCATCCATCCATCCATCCATCCATCCATCCATCCATCCATCCATCCATCCATCCATCCATCCATCCATCCATCCATCCATCCATCCATCCATCCATCCATTCATCCATCCATCCATCCATCCATCCATCCATCCATCCATCCATCCATCCATCCATCCATCCATCCATCCATCCATCCATCCATCCATCCATCCATCCATCCATCCTTCCGTCCATCTCAGGCGAAGGTGATCCATCGGAGCAGCCTGAGTCTTCGACTCTGAGCGTGGAGACGACAGAAAGGAAACCGAAGATGAAACACTTCACCGGAAACGCCAGCAAAGTGGTCGTCCAGGGAAACGGACTCCTGCCTGGAAAGGCCATCGTCAACAGGGCCATGAACTTCAATGTTGACATCAAGGAGGCAGGTGGGTGTTTGGAAGACGATGATGACGACGACGACGACGATGATGGTGGTGATGATGATGATGACGATAGCCGTATCATTTATAAGAATCATGGTGACTTCAATGGGTTGCGACGATTTAATTGTTCAACAAAACCTCAACTTCAATCCATCAATCAACGATCAACCCACCTAACCACCACCACCACCACCACCACCACCACCCCCTCCGTTAAGGTCACGGTCTGCTGACGGTTGCCATGGTGTCTCACACCGGAAATCCGGTCAAGGAATTGTCCTACAAGAAGTTCAAGGCCAACGTGTACACGGTGACCTACGTGGCAGAGGAGAAGGGCGAGCACTTCCTGACCGTCCAATGGGGAGACAGAGACGTGAACGGAAGCCCCTTCACCATAGTGGTCAATTAGGCCGACCGGCCTAAATGCGTATTTTCCGTTACGGTCGAGTTAACTTCCGGTTTTAATGCTTCGCATGAATGGACGACGTTTTTAGCTTAGGGGGACCTCGGCGCGCCCGAGGCCTGCCCGCGGTTCTTTTTGTCCGGTAACTTATAAGGAATCCGAGTCGGTCATGCTTGACTGGCAAGGATCTGGAAATGGTCGATTCTCTTCAATCGTCACGCTTTGCTTGACACGGCGTCCTTTGAGGGAAATTTTTACGCTTCGATGACTTGAAAATTATTTGCCGACGTAAGGCGATCGGTGAATTTTTGTTGTGAAATAATTGGATTATAAAATTAAATTTATTTAATTCTTTCTAAATTATCTGAAAATTGGTATTTGTTTGTGTTTAATAAATGGAAATTACAAAATTGTTTGGAAAAAACAAATAAATAAGCAAACAAATATTTCTATATATTTAAAATACAAATTAAATAAATAAAAAACAATGACAAATGGTTTCAAAACCAAAAAAAAAAATCGATCCATGAAAATCACTTGGCCGGAAATAAAATATAACGGTTGACCGATCAAGCGTGACATTTTTTACCGCCCTGACCTTTGAACCCAAAGACCTTTGGCGCCCCGAAGGACGATTTCCTTACCCTCTCGTGTCAACACCTTCTCTCCAGATCCCTCTTCGCCTTGCCAAGATTTATTTTCTTTTAGATGTACATTTTATTAAAAATAAAGAAATTATTTATTTATTTATTTATTAATTTATTTATTTATTTATTTATTTATTTATTTATTTATTTATTTATTTATTTATTTATTTATTTATTTATTTATTTATTTATTTATTTATTTATTTATTTATTTATTTATTTATTTATTTATTTTACCGATTAATTACCTTAATTTTGAAAACATCTCCATCTTAAGTTGGAGATTAACATAGAGTTCATTCTTCTCCTCCTCTTCATCATCATCATCATCATCATCATCATCATCATCATCATCATTATCGTCATCATCATCAACACCACCCACATCATCATCATCATAGGGAGCATTCCTAAGCTTTTGAAAGTATTAAATTACCGTTAAAAAATAATTTCACTCGATTTTTAAAATAATTAAAAATAAATTATTATTTATTATTTATTTATTTATAAAAATCAAATAAATCGTCATTTAAAACGGATGAATTTCAACACTTTTCCAGTCCATGTCAAGAAATGTTGAAATATTTTTAAAAATAATTTTTAAACATTTTATTACGAAAAGAGTTCAAAGTCGTTGAACGGATGGAGAGAATTAAATTGAAATTTTCGAGAATATATTCAACAGAAGATAGTTTAATTTACATATTTATGTATAAATTGTGTTTATAATATGTTCAAATGTAACAAACACAACAAACAACATCATCACCCACGACTACAGCAACAACCATAACAACAACAACCTCATCATCATCAACAACCACAACAACAACAACATCATCATCAACAACAACAACATCATCATCAACAACAACAACAACCACAACAACAACAACATCATCATCAACAACAACAACATCATCATCAACAACAACAACAACCACAACAACAACATCATCATCATCAACAACAACATCATCACCATCATCATCATCAACAACAACAACAACAACAGCAACATCATCATCATCATCTACGACAGCAGCAACAACACAGGATGCAATTAGCATCGTAAAGCTTTGTCGCCACGATGGCGCGTGACCTTTTGATTGAACTTCAAAGGTTAAGTGACGTGACCTCTTGACCTTTCTCTTGACGTGACCTTTTATATATATTTTTTTTTTATCTCAGCCGGAAAAACCAATTATGTGGTGATTGATGAAAAACGAAAATAAAATATTATTATTATTATTATTACTATTATTATTATTATTATTACTATTATTATTATTATTATTATTATTATTATTATTATTATTATTATTATTATTATTATTATTATTATTATTATTATTATTATTATTATTATTATTATTATTATTATTATTATTATTATTATTATTATTATTATTATTATTATTATTAATATTATTATTATTATTATTATTATTATTATTATTATTATTATTATTATTATGACTTAATTGGACTAGGAGTTATTAATTTAATAAAACAAAAGTACACAAATTATGTACACAAATATTATAAATTACACTAAAAACATAAAATAGGCATATATTTGTTACAAAGAGTATTTACGATAATAAGGAAGCACATAATAATAATAATTATTATTATTATAATAGTAATTATAATCATATCAAAATGGGAACCAATGAAGCATTGGAAAACCTGTGGATCGATGACATCCGATGTGTGGTCCCCATTCACCACCATGCACGGATGCATGCATTCAGCAATTCGCAGGATTTTCCAGAAAAAAGGGTATGACAGAAATTGATTTCCACGTTTTGCGAATTCATCCATTCATCCTTCCATCCATTCATCCTTCCATCCACCCTTCCATCCATCCATCCGTCCGGCCATCCATCCATCCATCCATCCATCCTTCCATACACCCTTCCATCCATCCATCCACCTACCCGACCGACCGCCCATCCATCCATCCTTCCATCCACCTATCCGTCCGTCCGTCCATGCCTCCATCCATGGTTCGTGCATGAACAATTCAACAGCAAAAAATTCCCTTCTGGCTTTCAATCAGCCTTTATTGGCGGCTTTCATGCAGCATTTTTCCATTTGCGTCCAAACTCTCGTAAATTCGCAGGAGTGCTGGAAGAAATTTCATTATTCCACTCCGGAAGAGAGGGAAGCCTGCCGTTCCAGGAACCCTGGCCCGACCGCGACGGACAGACGGACAAGACGGATACCGGCAGCAGCAGCAGGAGGAGGAAATGGAGAAACTCGTCGGACGAACTCGGAACGATGGAACGAACGAACTCGCGAGGATGAATAAAAAGATGAATATGATGAAGACGGTGATGATGACTCACTTTGTCATCAACACCTTACGTTTAGGATTGCAACTCCAAGTCCAATTTAGTCACAATCGAGAAGCGACGATGGAAAGAATCCTTTTGAAATCATATCCGGGAAAAAATAAAATCATCAACGAAAACCACAAAAAAAAAAGTCGAACCGCATGTCGTACAACTGAGGCTGGAGACTCAAGCATGACGAACGAGGTCCATACGTTTAAGGGTTAGGAATTAATTGCTGACATATCTCACGGGTCCCGTGACCGGTGGAGTTTCATTAATGGGATTGGAGTCAACAATCCGTCAGTGGATATGTGGGTGGGTGGTTGGGTGGTTTGGGGAGAACACCGGGGATGACCGAGGTGGGAATGGATCATAGGCATGTAACGAAGACGCTTAGTTGCTTGATCAGTGCTAGGTGGTGAATGGATGGATGGATGGTTGAATGGACGTTCTTGGATGGACAAAGGAGTCAATAAAAGAAATAACGTGCTAATAAATAATAAGTGATTGAAGTAATAAGTAAATAAAAGAAATGAATTAAACTCAAGAAGGGTAAGCAAGGGTATGCTAGGGTATGCTAGGGTATCATAGGATAAACAAGGGTATGCTAGGGTATGCAAGGGTATGATAGGATAAACAAGGGTATGCTAGGGTATGCAAGGGTATGATAGGGTAGGCAAGGGTATGAGAGGATGGGACCACAATGTGACAAAACGAGGAGTTTATGAGACTGGCGTGCAAAGAACGGCCATTAAACTATGAGAAAATATTGCAATCAGGATCAAAGTATTCCAGTTCCGACTGAGCGATAATAAGGAGCCAGGAAAGGCGGATTCCATTGTCCATCACAACGGAGTCGAAAGATTTTCGTGTCCATGGTTTGGTGTTTAGGACCAATGAAAACATCATGGTTTTGATATTTGTCTTAACACTTGCTGTGGTGCAATTGAGCATATTTATAACATACTATTTATTAATAATACTAGCAGTTATTATTAATATTACTAACAGTTATATATATATATATATGTGGTTATGGTGGTCATGATGATGACGATGACGATGACGTGGCGTAACGGTCAACCGTTGCTCTAGGATTAAACCGAAGGTTTAAACAACGACATGGAAAAGGTTAGTTCCGCTCCGTTGGAAAGAGTTTCGATGGTCACGGATGGATGGATGCATGGTTGCATGGATGCTTGAATATGTGGTGATGATGTTGATGATGATGATGATGATGATGATGATGATATACACGACGTGTATGGAAGAAATGTATGGTCCTTTAGGTGGCGTTCATTGCGATAGAGGTGATGATAACGATTCCGATTGCGATCGGAAAAATAATTCATCCAGACGTCTTTCCAATTTCATCGTATTACTCCGTCGACATCGTTTATTTTTCACTCACTCAGCCATTCAACCATCCATCCATCCATCCATCCACCCGACCATCTGTCCGTCCAACCCTCCTTCCACCTATCAATCCATCCACCCATTCGTCCTTCTGTGCGTCCGTCCGTCCGTCCACTCACCCATTTAAAGCCTCTCCAGTTAGGAGTAAATCAGCACACAACCGTGGTTGTGCCTTTCCATCGGTTATTCGAAGCACGTAGCACCAGCGACCCGAGTAAGAGTTCATAGTCCAATGTTATCCACGGTCTGCCGATGATTCACGCATTCATCCATAAATCCATCCATCCATCGATGTATCCTCCCACGCATTCATTCATTATTCCACACGGTCGTCTATGAATTCGTTTATCCATCCGTCCTACAGTCCCCTCACTTGCACGCTCGCTCACTCACTCACTCACTCACTCACTCACTCACTCACTCACTCACTCACTCACTCACTCACTCACTCACTCACTCACTCACTCACTCACTCACTCACTCACTCACTCACTCACTCACTCACTCACTCACTCACTCACTCACTCACTCACTCACTCACTCACTCACTCACTCACTCACTCACTCACTCACTCACTCACTCACTCACTCACTCACTCACTCACTCACTCACTCACTCACTCACTCACTCACTCACTCACTCACTCACTCACTCACTCACTCACTCACTCACTCACTCACTCACTCACTCACTCACTCACTCACTCACTCACTCACTCACTCACTCACTCACTCACTCACTCACTCACTCACTCACTCACTCACTCACTCACTCACTCACTCACTCACTCACTCACTCACTCACTCACTCACTCACTCACTCACTCACTCACTCACTCACTCACTCACTCACTCACTCACTCACTCACTCACTCACTCACTCACTCACTCACTCACTCACTCACTCACTCACTCACTCACTCACTCACTCACTCACTCACTCACTCACTCACTCACTCACTCACTCACTCACTCACTCACTCACTCACTCACTCACTCACTCACTCACTCACTCACTCACTCACTCACTCACTCACTCACTCACTCACTCACTCACTCACTCACTCACTCACTCACTCACTCACTCACTCACTCACTCACTCACTCACTCACTCACTCACTCACTCACTCACTCACTCACTCACTCACTCACTCACTCACTCACTCACTCACTCACTCACTCACTCACTCACTCACTCACTCACTCACTCACTCACTCACTCACTCACTCACTCACTCACTCACTCACTCACTCACTCACTCACTCACTCACTCACTCACTCACTCACTCACTCACTCACTCACTCACTCACTCACTCACTCACTCACTCACTCACTCACTCAGTCGCTAACTCGGAGTAACTCGAACCCACTCCTGGAGACAAACAAGAGTTTGTTAGGTATGTCTGATCGTTTCCAGTTCTCTCCATCTGTTGTTTGCCGAGTACTGGATCCCAATGGATCTCATTGGATAACAATGGATCTCAATGGATTTCAGTGGATAACAATGGATCCCAATGGATCTCAATGGATCTCAATCCAACTAATCTGACGCCTTTTGCAATCATCACATCTCCGTTCTCGTTACGTACGTAGGACGCAGAATAAATTGGTCGAAGGGCGCCACCTTTCGTTGAGTGATGGAATCGTTGCCAGTCGGATGCCTATGAGTGGGAAATTTGGGGACTCTGGGGAGAGACTAGGGTGGGACGGAATTTAGAGTAAGGTTCAAACATTATTATTATAATTATTAATATTATTATTATACAAATTTTCTCAATTGTTATTTTTTTATTATTTTATTACTTTCATTCATTTCTTGTCTCTTCCATCCTGCGATGACGACTCAATTTGGACCTGGAAAAGCGAAATTAACGAAACTGAAGCTAGAGATCGCTGCAATAAAATGAAGGCGTAAAGTGATGGTGACGACGACGACGACGGTGACGATGTCGATGATGATGCTGATGAAGACGACGACGATGATGATGATGATGCTGATGATGACGACGACGATGATGATGATGATGATGATGACGACGACGATGATGATGATGAGGAGGAGGGCGAGAAGGAGGATGGCTAAACCTAATTCGCTCACTTCTTGTCCATTATGCATGCACTCTCTCGCCCATTTTGCCACCATGACCATGACAGCTCCTTCATTCATCCTCCAGACCTACGGTTTGTCTTTCATTCATTTATTCATTCGTTCTTTCGTTCGTTGTACATCCATCCATCCATCCATCCATCTCACTGTGGATGTTCAAGAGAGCGTCTCCATAAAAACGCTCATGTCGACTGAGGAGGAAAACTGGAATTTCTTTTCCTCGACTGAGGAGCGGAGGAGTGAATGAGTAATTGAATGAGTGAATGATTGAATGAATGAATGGATGAGTGATTGAACGAGTGGGTGGGTGGAGGTCTAAGAGGGTCAGTGAGTGAATGAATGAATGAATGATTGAATGAATGAATGAATGGATGAGCGATTGAACGAGGAATGAAAGAGAACGATTTCTCATCGAAATGAGTATTCGAGAAGCTTCATTGAACCTGATGGGATGTTTTCCGACAGCTGCCATCTTTCACCGGTCATGATGACGATCGAGATGGTGACGACGACGACGACGACGTCTACGACGAGTGTGATAATGATGATGTCATGCCATGACGAGCATGACGACGACGACGACGACGATGATCCGATGACATCTGCTTCCACAATTCGAGAAAGCAATAACTGGAACTCACGATACTCGCCGGACTTCCGGTCGTGTTTAAGGCTCTCAGAAGGATCATTTTCCATCCAACACGGACACCGGCCGAGTCCACAGGGGAAGACCCCGGGCCTAAAAGGGCCTAAACAACCCCCACTCCATTGCTCCTTCATTCTTTCACTACTTCATTCATTCAGTTCCTTCATTCCTCTCTCACTCACTCACTAACTCATTCATTCATTCACTGGATACCCTATCAATCCTTCATTCCTACCACAAGGCTTGACCCGTTTTGCCCAGGCTCGATAAATATCTAATCATCTTATCTTTTACGTTTTTGTTGTCAATTTCTTTCCAAATTCGTTTAAGTTTTTCACTTATTTTTAAAAAATTTATTTAAAATATTCGAAAATCTTGGAAATTAAATTGAATTTATCATTCAATTTCATTAATTTTAAATAATTTTAAAATGTCTATTTATTTTATTATTAAATTAATTAATTAATGTTATTATTTTATTATTTATATATTTTATTATTTATTTTATATATTATTTTTAACAAATGGAGTTGTTCGCAATCCAAGAGCTTACAATCACTCAAGCAGGAGTGACGTTTGTTAATCTTATTGAGTTGCAGCACATTCATCATCGTCGCAATCATCGTCATCGTCATCATCATCATCATCACCACCACCATTATCATCATCATCACCACCATCATCATCATCATCATCACCACCACCACCATCATCATCATCATCATCACCACCATTATCATCATCATCATCACCACCACCATTATCATCATCATCATCACCACCACCATCATCATCATCATCATCACCACCACCATCATCATCATCATCATCGTCGTCATCAAAGAATTCATTCCATTTCTTTTTTTTTTTTTTTTGATTCTCACCAAAGCCGTAAGATTTAACGAGCACATGAAAGAATTCAATATTATGATGATGATGATGATGATTATTATTAATATTATTTCCATCATCGTCGTTGTCCTCCTCGTCAACACGGACCGTACTTGGGCGTGCGGGTACTTGCCGTGAGCGCCTTTATAAGGCTTCGTCTGACTCTGGTTTCGCGCCTCCAGTTCCACATCCGGGCTTTTCAATCACGGATTCGCAGACGATGTTCGACGTTCGAAGGATGGGAATTTAGGGGGGAAAAAAGTCGTTCAATTTTTTCTTTTGTTTTTGTTTTTCACAAATTAAAAGTGAATTTGAAATTAATTAACTGATTAATTATGAAATTGTGAAAATGTTACGTAAAATATGGCGAAATAAGTAGAGTCAAGACTGTAATTAATACTAATTTATTAAATAAAATATTAATTCATCGTAAATTTTGTAATCCATTACAAGATACTTAAACGTCAAAACTGACGAACATTGTCAACGTTGCAATAATGATGACGACGACGACGACGATGGTCATGTGACCGTTGGTCAGTTCTTTCCATGTGACTTGGAACATCTTCTTCCACTTTCGTCTTTAAAATAGTTTCAGTGGTGATGATAATGATGGTGAAAGGTTGGTGGAGATCCGATTTTGTAATTGAAATATTTTTCTTAAATATCCATTTTTCGTTATTTTTAATTAATTTTAATAAATATTTATTTTAATAATTATAATATTGTTGTATTTTATCTCACAAAAGTATTATTTTAATGTCATCTCTATTCATATTGCCATGTACAAATTCAATAACAAAACGCACTAGGTTAACAAGTGCAAGTCGATACTACATCAGCGACCATCCTCAACTAGTTGTGGATGATTTCCACGGACCAAACGACGACGACGACACCGACCACCACGGCTTCAGATTCCGTTGCAGTCACGTCGGCATCGAGCGGCACCGGCGACCAGCAAAGACGCGATCCCTCCTTCTTCCTAGACACTCCGCCTCAAATCCAGCAACATCGTCATCGTCGTCCTCATCATCATCACCATCAGCAACAACAACAGCAACACCAGCAGTACCACCAACAACAACGACAGCAACAACAGCCACAACAACCGCAACAACACGAACTTCAACAAGACGACAGAAGGTCTCGCTCGACTCAGAAACAATCTCAACACCGTCTGCGCAACGACTATTCTCCTTATCATCATCATCACCACCATCGTCATCATCGTCATAATCATCATCACAACCAGCATCGTCATCACAATCATCATCGCCAGCTGCGCGACGATCCGCAACAGTCGCTTGAAGAGCGAGATTTTAGGAAAGAATTCCAGCAACACTACCACCAACAACACCAACACCAACATCCCCAGCAACAACCACAACATCAACAACTGCATCATCATCAGCAACAGCCGCAACAACAACAACAACAACAGCAACAACAACAGCCGTCGCTTCGAGAGAGGAGGATCATGAAGTTGAAGCGTACAGCTCCGACTCACTCGCTTTCTCTAACCATGCCACCCAACTCCGACGACCAACAGCAGCAACCACAACAACAACAACAACCTCCGAAACAACTGCCACAACCGCAACAGCGACACAGTCGTCCGCGCAACCTGCTGCAGTCGTCAGCCGTCGCTCAGGCGTCAGAAATCTCAACTACGGACGCTCAGCTGAATTCCGATTCCACAACGACCACGTCAACGACTCAACAGCTGATGACGACGGCTCCTCAGACCACAGCGGAACAACGACAGCAAGCGACAACGGCGATTCTACAGCAGCAACAGCAACAACAGGGTCATTATCATCATCATCATCAGCAGCAACATCACCATCATTTCCAGGCGCAAGTCGAGCCATCTGTACCTCTTCATCACCCTCATCATCATCTTCAGCACCACCAACAGCAACAACAACAACAACAACAACACCAACACCAACAACAGCAACAACAACAACACCAACAACAGCAACAACAGCACCAACAACACCAACAACAGCAACAACAACACCAACAACACCAACTGGAACAACTGGAACAACTACCACGTCAGTCCTCTCTGCCTCTGAACTCGCCCAACTTCAAACTTTCCTACGTGGATTTCCCGCCAAGATGTGCAGGAGCTGGAAACATCATCTGCTCACCGGAGTACGAGAGATTCGAGTGAGGAAGTTTAGTTGTGATGATGATGATGATGGTGGTGATGATAGTGGTAATGATGATGATGATGATGACGATGACGATGACGATGACGATGACGACGACGACGACGACGATGACGACGACGACGACGACGATGACGACGACGACGACGACGATGACGACGACGACGACGATGACGATGACGATGATGATGATGGTGATGATGTTAGTGATGATGATGATGATGATGGTGGTGGTGATGATGGTGGTAATGATGATGATGATGATCATGGTGGTGGTGATAATGATGATGATGTTAGTGTTGATGATGATGATCATGGTTGTAAAGATGATGATGATGGTGGTGATGTTAGTGATGATGATGATGATGATTATAGTGGAGCTGTTCCAACAAAGATGGAACGGTGTTGCATGTGAAACCCGCCAAAGTTTTGAAAGAATGAAAACGAATGTTTGTTCAGATTATTATAATATAATTTTTATTAAAATTATAATTATTAGAATATTATTATTATTATTATTATTATTACTCAATGAATAAATTTTGAATGAGGAATGCACAATTCACCTCTGTGATTGAATTTTCCGAGCAATTTCTGCGCAATTTATCTCGGACCACCTCAGCGAAAAAAATTTCGGATTAAATTTTAAATTTCATTAAAATTTAATTTTTTTTAATTAAAAATAATTTTTAAAAAATGTTTTTAATTCGTCTCTGAACATATTTCAGGCCTTGAAATTCAAGGAGTCATTGAATGAATATTTTTGATCCTCCATCGAAGCATCGTCATCATAATCATCATCACCATCGTCGTCGTCATCATCATCATCGTCATCATCATCATCATCATCATCGTCGTCATCTTCTTGATTATGATTACATCTTCAATCATGCGCTCTCTGACAAGGGATTCATCTGCTTCCGACGTCACATTGTCAGGACGACAGGGACAGTTAATAACGAGGATGACGACGACGACGACGACGATGATTATGATTATGATTACGGTGACGATGATGATGATGATGATGACGGTGATGTCTGTCGTGATGACAGTTAATAACGAAGATGACGACGACGACGACGAAGATGTCCTCCACCTTCGATCCTTGAAAATCCCTCGGATGGTCATCGAAGCACCCTCGTTATCGCTTTTACTTTCCTTTACGAGATTTTTACATCCTCGTCTTCTCCGTCATCACCGTCGTCGTCGTCATCATCGTCACCATCATCATCATCATCATCATCACCGTCATCATCATCATCATCATCATCGATACCATCCTCATTCTATGGATGCAAGATCCTCCAGAGGAAATGACGTCATGAAAATTCCTTTAACAGCCTCGTAAAACCATCCTTCTTGGACACCTCGAGGGTGAGTGGCCAACCCACACTCTACTCACACCCTCTCACTCACGGAGTCATTCCACCCATCCCTCTCTCGAACATCGGGGAGCTTGCGGGCGGTTGGGTGGTGAGAGAGTAGATCGACCGACCTTTAAGTTACTTTGCACGGAATTAGATAAAAATTTACATCAAACTTTGTACTGATAAACAAAAATTCATATTTCCACTTATGATCGACTGTAGTTGCTACTGCTGACGATGATAATGATGATGATGATGATGATCAATAGGATGAAGATGACGACGACGAGGACCATCATCATCATCATCATCATCATCATCATGAGATATCATTAACTGGTCAAGTGATGACTTTTTGGTGACCCGGTTCAAATTTGAATACAACCAATAAATATTCATGAGCAGTTTCATATAAAAAAGGTGTTTTAAATGAAGTAATTTGTAACGAATAACGAGTGATTTTTAACGTCATTAGCATAAATTATGCAATCGGCGTCGTCGTCCTCCTCGTCCGGTTGTTTTTTGTTGTCTTTCGTGATAATATCAACATCGGCATCATCTCCATCCCCGTTTTCATCATCATCATCACCATCAACATCATCGTCATCATCATCATCATCATCATCATCATCATCATCATCATCATCATCATCATCATCATCATCATCATCATCATCATCATCATCATCATCATCATCATCATCATCATCATCATCATCATCATCATCATCATCACCTTCATCATCATCATCATCATCATCATCATCATAGTCGTCATCGTCATCGTCTTCACTACCATGATTACTATCATCATCATCATCACCATCACAATCACCATCGATGTCCTCATGTCAAAGGGACTTACGTCAAAAGGTCCTTGCGTGTAGTAGGTTGATGATGATGATGATGATGATGATTCTCAAATTTGTCGCTGCATCGATTTTGTATTTTGAAACACGAATTGAAATACATCGACGTAACTTTCAACAACAACAACAACAATAACATGACAGCCTCGTCGCCATGACGACGACGACGACGACGATGATGACGGAGCCCTTTTAGAGGATGGGTGGTCCGGGGTCGATTGGGTGGGTGGTTGAAACCCAGTGAAATAAAAGAAAATTTATTGCTTCGAATTCACGCCGTAAAATGTTCATCCTTCGAACAAAACCACGTCCAGGATTGCTTCTCTTATTATCGCCCGAACGTATGACGCCGATAAAATGTCAATGCTCTCGGCCGGATAAAATATCTTTGCACTGCCACGTGTTCTTGGCTGCCGTTTTGAGAGAGGAGGACGATATTGAAGGAGCATGTATGAATTTTTATTTTTAAATTTAAATTCTTTAAATTGAATAATTTACGAAGGATTGCAAGATTTTGATTCGAAGCATTCTTTTGTCTTTGCTTTGCTTTGCTTTGTTGTGCTTTGTTTTGTGTGCATTTGTAGGTATCTGTTTCTTAGACGATAAGAACGCCAGGAAGGCTATGATGATTACGACGACGTCGACGATGATGATGATGGTGATGAAATCAGTGACCTTTGGTTAAATAAAAGCATACAATTTACCATTAATAATAATAATAATAATAATAATAATAATAATAATAATAATAATAATAATAATAATAATAATAATAATAATAATAATAATAATAATAATAATAATAATAATAATAATAATAATAATAATAATAATAATAATAATAATAATATAATTTTTCTCCATAAATTATTTTCAATATTTTATATTCTATAGAAGGAAAGAAACTGAATGTCGACAAAAGTATAATAAAATGATTTCCTGTTAAATTTCCAAGAAAAATTAAATTCTTGAAATGAAGAATTAAAGCGAATTGTTGGAAAAAATTCAACTGAAAATATTAAAAATTAAAATATTATATTATTATTGTTATTACCATTTTCATTATTATTATTATTATTATTATTATTATTATTATTATTATTATTATTATTAATATTTTATTATTATTATTATTATTATTATTATTATTATTATTATTATTATTATCTTGTTATTAATTTTTTTTATATTCTTTAATTCCAAAAAAATTTGTTCTTTCGGAGTGCATCTTTTGGATTCAAGATAAAAATTTATTTCGCGTTGTATTTTCAGAAATTATGTTCGCAATTTTCGAATTTTTCGCATTTTTCTCATTTAATCGTCAATATTACGTCATAATATTATATCATAAATGCCCGAGCGATGTTCCATTAGTCAATCTCAGATACGAATTTCTGCTTTCATCCATTCATTCATTCATCCATCCATCGATCAGTCCGTCCGTCCGTCCGCCCACCCGACCGTCCATCTGTCCGTCCAACTAAACATCCGTCTAGACTTCCGTCTGTCCGTCCATCCGCCCGTTCATCTGTCCATCCATCCATCCATCCATCCATCCATCCATCCCAACATGACTCCATTTTAGCATTTGGAATAGCAAAAGAAAGTCCTGGAATATGAGATGGAATTGACAAGAAATCGTTCGGAGATGAAATTTGGCGTTTAAAAATTAAATGAAAAAAAATTTCTTTTTTAAATCGAAATAATATCAAACATTAGAAATATATTATAATAGAAAGAAGATTTTATTATTATTATCATCATTATTATTTCTATTTTATTATTTATCACAATGATGACGATAACGACGATGATGGTGATGATTTAAGTAGTCCAAGATTTCTTGGAATTTCTTGTTTGTATTCCATGAAATTATTTTCAAAATAAACACGAATTTATGGAATTATTTTCAAATCGTTTTAATGATTAGAAATTGTTCTCTCGAGTGGATGTGAAGAAATCTGAATTTAAAGAGGCCATTTTGTTTTACAGCAGCCTACCCAGTTGTTCTACTCAGTGGGTGGGTGGGTGGAAGAGTTGTTGGATGACTGGGTGGGTGTTTTGTTCACCCATCCTGGTGACAGGGAAGGACTCTGATTGGCTGATTGTGGATTTAATGAAATCACGATAAGTGCTTTCCTTATAACTCTGACGTTCGTTTTTAAGAATATATAATTATAATTATAATAATAATAATTTTGATTATAATAATAATTTTAATTATAATAATAACTTTAATTATAATAATAACTTTAATTATAATAATAACTTTAATTATAATAATAACTTTAATTATAATAATAACTTTAATTATAATAATAATTTTAATTATAATGATATAATTAAAATCAAAATAATTAGAAATATTATCCTGAATTGAGGATAAATTCAGAAATTATACAGAATTTATCGTCCAAGTTTGTCAATGAATATGCTTAAAATTAAACAAATATTATTAAAAATGTCGACCTATTTAAACTATTTATTAATAATTATTTATTTATTAATAATAAAAACAATTAATTATATTTAAACTGATTTAACTGAATATTCATTTAAAAGAACTTTAAATCCAACCTTAAATGTAAATGTTTATTTTCAAATAATTTCCTTTAAAATTCATGGAAAAGGTTTTTTTTTGTTTATTTTTAAATTTAAGTTTTAAATTATTTAAAAGGATGCATTGAAATATTGAAAAGAAAGCTTGCGTACTCCGAGGGAAAGTTGCCATGACAACATGGCTCCTCCTCCTCCTCCTCCTCCTCATCATCATCATCATCATCATCATCATCATCATCATCATCATCGTCATCATCATCATCACCATTGTCGTCGTCGTCGTCGTTTTTTTTATTTATTACATATTATTTATTAAATCTAATTTATAAATTATAATATTTTTATTATATTCTATTTATTATGTTATATTTTTATTATATATTATTTATATTCTTTTTGTAAAATTAGTTTTGCAAAGAAAATTTTGTTTAATTTTCTCCAAGTTCTAAAATTACAATTTTTATCCACTCCTCCAAAACTACTCATCTTAAAATCTACCCACCTTAAAACCCACCCATCCGACAACCCACCCATCCGACAACCCACCACTCCTTCAAGCAACCCATTTCTACCCAATTTCCTACCCAGTGTCCCCAAGTTTCTCCTCATTAATCCAGAGGCACACGTGTGTCATGTTTCCGACCAATTATGTTCCCCTTTTCGGTGTTCATTAGGTTCTTCTGCCACGAGAAACTTATTACCTCCTCGCTGTCCGTGATGATGATGACGAAGATGATGATGACGATGATGACGAGGATGATGACGACGATGATGATGACGATGATGACGAAGATGACGACGACGATGACGACGATGATGATGACGATGATGACGATGATGACGGAGATGACGATGATATATAAAAAAAAACAAAAATAAATCGACAGCTAACTGCACTACCAGAGTATGAGAACGATTTCCTCCTCTTCCTCCCCCTCTTCCTCCTCCTCTTCTTCCTCCTCCTTCTCTTCTTCCTCTTCCTCCTCCTCTTCTTCCTCCTCCTCTTCTTCCTCCTCCTCCTCTTCTTCCTCTTCCTCCTCTTCTTCCTCCTCCTCCTCTTCCTCCTCCTCCTCTTCCTCCCCCTCTTCCTCCCCCTCTTCTTCCTCTTCCTCTTCCTCCTCTTCCTCCTCCTCCTCCTCTTCCTCCTCCTCCTCCTCCTCCTCTTCTTCCTCTTCCTCCTCCTTCTCCTCTTCCTCCTCCTCCTCCTCCTCTTCTTCCTCTTCCTCCTCTTCCTCCTCTTCCTCATCTCCTCCTCTTCCTCTTCCTCATCTTCTTCCTCATCTTCTTCTTCTTCTTGCGCCAACCGCGAAGCGCACGAACGGGCAGCGTTTCCAGTGGGAATCAATTAGCGCTGACGAGCAACTGGAACCGTGACGCCTTCGCTCGGAAAGAACCGCCGCTGAGCGCTGACGAGGCAGACGAGAATTTTCCGTTACGAGAGCTGGAAAAATCCATAATTGCTTCCGGAGAGGAGACCGCCAGTTTTTCAATTTGGCCGACGGTCGAGGAGATTGATTGATTGATGGGTGGCTGTGTGGGTTGGTGGCTGGGTGGGTGAGTGGATGGTTGAGGGGATGGATGGGTAAATGGATGAATGGATGTCTAGACTGGAGGATAGAAAGATGGATGGATGAATGCGTGGATGAATGAATGGATGGATGGGCGGATAAAGAAGGAAGCGTCTCGTTTTACTGGTATCGCTATCATCATCAGTATCATCATCTTCATCATTGTCATCATCATCATCATCATCGTTGTCATCATCATCTTCATCGTCGTCATCATCGTCACCTCTCTGTCATTTCGTAACGGCAGTGCCCGACACGGTTGATCGGTTTTAATAACATCTTTAAGTTTAATTGCCCATCAAAATCTCCCGCGTCGCTTGCCGCGAAAACCGTTCCGCTAGACCGGGCAGACCTTTTGTAATGAGCGGACGTTGTCATGACAACGTGTGCACTTGCTGACCTCCAGCAAATGTACTTGTTAACCTCTGGCCAACGTACCTGTTAGTACCTGCATACTGGCGTCTATTGACCGTCGCGTGGGACGCTGCTGCTGCTGCTGCTGATGATGATGATGATGATCAAGTTTGACTCTCAGATTCGATTGGTGAGCCTGGTCTTGGTCAGGGTGGAACAAGTGGAGGAGTTGTTCTTTGAGTTGAGGGTGGGTGTGGGTATCCGTCCAGGTCGAACCCTTGGAGTTGGGGGTTTACGGATCTGGAAAGGAATTTAAAGTGGATCTTGAAGTGTTGAACGTGAGTCTTTGCTGGAAAAGCTGTTTCTTTCTCCTACGATCTATGATCGCTTCGACGTTTTATGGGCGTGCATCAAATAAATTGCCGGCTATTACCGTCATCCGTCATCATCGTCGTCGTCGTCATCATCATCATCATCCACCGAGGATACTTCATGAGGTACCTTTCAATGTTTCATCTGGAGACTTTGACAAAGAGGCAGACGGAGTTGAGGAGTTTAAAATAAATCGGGGTGGGTAGGATCGAAGCTATGATGATAATAGTTTCAGGGGAGTTTGCGTCGCAACAACAGGACATGTAGTTGTTGTTGTTGTTCAAATGTCGATGTCGTTGCTTGAAGGACACAGTGAGATTTATCTATGGCTTCAGAGCAAATATAAGGACCATCAAAATCATCATCATCATCACCACCACCGTCGTCGTCGTCGTCATCATTATCATCATCGTTATCACTCATTCCAGAAACCTAAACCTCAATTAGGCGGGTCAAAGGTCGTACACGAGACCCTACACAACGCCATCAGGAACTGACGGAGCCGTTCTAAGTTGAAGTTGCTGCGCGGAATTGAATTATTTCCCTCCTCGAGATTTATTGCCACTCGGGGACGTGGTTGGGGGGTTTTGGGGGCTTTTGGGGGGGGGGTGGATTTCCGGTTGTGGTTGATGTTTTGCGTTCCTTGTTTTCATGAATTGTTTTTTAAATTTAAAAAAAAAACATTTTGTTCTTTGAGTCTCTCTCTTAGAGAGCACTGTTTACTTTTAAAGCGGTTTCGATGATCATTGTCATCGTCGTAGTCGTCGTCGTCGTCATCGTCATTGTCATCATCACCACCATCATCATCGTCATCATCGTCGTCTTCATCATATCATCATCGTTGTCGTCGTCGTCATCATGATAGTCATCGACCTGGTTGAACCCCGGCCGATAGAATCAACCGTTCATCAGCTCCGACGACACGAGGAATGATTGATGGTTGGTGGGAAATGATCGATTGATTGTCAATCGCTGAATCGCCGATTGAATCAATCACCATCCATGGAAAATTTCGACCTATAGGTCGTACCCATTATTTTTATGTTAATCTTTATTGCCCTGGATAAAATACAAACGTCGTCATCATCGTCGTCATCATCACCATCGTCATCGTCGTCGTCATCATC
Organism: Hirudinaria manillensis; assembly: GCA_034509925.1. Classification (NCBI taxonomy): domain Eukaryota; kingdom Metazoa; phylum Annelida; class Clitellata; order Hirudinida; family Hirudinidae; genus Hirudinaria; species Hirudinaria manillensis. The sequence continues at coordinate 13,743,991 of CM067526.1, forward strand.
GTCATCATCGTCATCATCGTCGTCGTCGTCCCCATCACTTTCCATCTTCTCCACTTTCGGTGAACGTCAGTTGTCACCAGGCTCGGAAAATTATTCCGTTTTCAAGGGAAAAGTCTCGAGGTTTCTTATCGTTCAAGAGGATGATGACGATGATGATGATGATGATGGTGACGATGACGATGATGATGACGACGACGATGACGATGACGACGATGATGACGATGATGATGTTGACGATGATGATGACGATGATGATGATGACGACGACGATGATGACGGGGCCATAGGTGGTATGGATTCTGTAATGATGACGAAGACAACGATGAGGATGATGATGATTATGATGATGGCTACGATAACCTGGGTAAATTCGACGATGAGAGTATCATCGAAACGACCTCACGAATGATGGCCACTCAAAATCTCCCCACAATTTTCCCCAAAATCCCCATCGATGGGGAAGCACGCGGTGCCTCACGTACCCAACTTCGAAAATCAGTTTTTCGTTTGAAGTTGCCAGGAATTGAATTGAAATTTTATAAAAATGTTATTAAAATAAATATTTTAAAATATAAATATAAATTAAATATTCAAAAAAAGTTTTACTTTAATGTATTTTAATCTTTTATTAAAAAGCAATTGCTGAGATTTCATCAGTTTGTCAGATTTTTTAAAGAATTAATTTCTAATTAATAATAATTAATACATAAATAAATAAATTAATAAATAATAATAATAATTAATTAATTAATTAATTAATTAATTAATTAATAATGATAATAATTAATTAATTAGTATTATTGCTGAAAGGTTGCTGAAAGTACACGGTGAGGTTCATTTAAGGCTTCAGAGCAAATTTTATTACCACCATGGCCATCGTCGTCGTCATCATCATCACCATCGTCGTCGTTATCACCATGAAGCGCCCTAACGACATTCTTTTGCGTCTTTCCTCAAGAATAAGTTCACAAAAAATCCTTGACCTTTGAACCCTAACGGGGTCAACCCCGCCCTTGAATAATAAACAGCCTCATTTTGTCCCAACCTGGAATTCCTTCTCGCTATTAAATCCATCCAACCATCCATCCATCATCCATCCATCCATCCTTCCGTCCATCCATCCGTCCATCCATCCATCCATCCGTCCGTCCGCCCATCCATCCGTCCGTCCGCCCATCCATCCATCCGTCCGTCCATCCATCCATCCATCCATCCATCCGTCCGTCCGTCTGTCCACCCATTCATCCATCCGTCCATCTAATGACTTATTGCTAAATTGGGAAAAGTGAGTTATGTTCTCGGCACTGAATATTTCACGGGTGAATAATTCTAAATAGTTTCTAAATAAATTAATTTTCTAAATAATTTACATTCAATTTATAAATAATTTCACGAATGATGAAAGGCTAATCTTTGTACGACCAGAGGAGATTAAATTTCCAATGTTCATCAATGTTTAAGCCCTTCGTGTTGAATGGCTTCTAGGAATAATAACGATAATAATAATAATGATTCTAATAATAATAATAACAACAATAATAATAATGATAATAATAATAATAATAATAATAATAACAATAATGATAATAATAATAATAATAATAATAATGATAATAATAATGATAATCATAATAATTTAATAATAATAAACGTAATATTATTATTAATATTAAGAAGAAGAATATTCTTAGAGACATTTGTGATTAATTTAAAGAAATTCCCATATTAAAAACAAAATAAAAATTATATCATTTATTCAAACCACGCCCGCTTTGCTTTTCCCAGCTCCCTATTGGCCAGGGCCAACGAATGGCTGGCGGGCAATCCCCACCTGAAGGTCAAGACGTGCGAGAGCATCGAGGTCAAAGGTCGATACGATGGCATTGTGGACACCTGTAAAAGTTGTTATTTTGAAGCTGATCACAGCAAAAGGAGAATGAGGAACTTGTATATAAGGGCTCTCAGGTGAGGATCGATGGAAGGTATTGGATGAATGAATGAATGGATGGATGGATGGATGGATGCATTTTGGTAGTTAGTGTATTATTATTATTATAAGGGCTCTCAGGTGAGGATCGATGGAAGGTATTGGATGAATGAATGAATGGATGGATGGATGCATTTTGGTAGTTAGTGTATTATTATTTATTATTATTATTATTATTATTATTATTATTATTATTATTATTATTATTATTATTATTATTATTATTATTGTTGTTGTTATTATTATTATTATTATTATTATTATTATTATTATTATTATTATTATTATTATTATTATTATTATTATTATTATTATTATTATTGCCGCGAACGCTGTTAAAGGTGCAATATTTTCGTGTTAATACATATTAAGGAATTTATTATGAATGTGATTGGCTATGCATTATATACAAACTATTTGTGTGCCTTCATCATCGTCATCATCATCGTCATCATCATTCTCATCATCATTGTCGTCGTCGTCATCATCATCATTATCATCATTGTCGTCGTCGTCGTCATCACTTCCGACTGACCGGGATGAGAGGCAGGGGATTTGTAGCGCCTGCTAAATTATTGAATCCGGATTCCACGACATCATCGTATCTCATAATCACTTCCCTTCCTCTGAAACCATCACCATCATCATCATCATCCTTGTGATCATCATCATCATCATCATCATCACGATCCTGGTTATGTTTATACCTCGCGGATCAAGGCCTGATACTCGAGGGAGTAAATCTCGGTTTTAATCCGACTTTGGAATCAATTGTGTTTTCCAATCTTCAACTTTCGTTTTCAAATACTGTTTTAATCCTAGCCTAGGCAAATGAATGAGTGAGTGAGTGAATGAATGAATGAATGAACGAATGAGTGAATGAATGAATAAATGAACGAATGAATTCTTATATAAACTCGATCAGCAATAAAAAGGGAAATAACTTCTGACTTTCAAAAAACGTAAACAAAATTCTCAGGAAATAAATTCAAGTGAAGCGCCACATAAATGAACGCGTCGTCCGACTAATTATGGCCCCGTCCACTGCTTCTTAATAAAGCCATCAGTTTTCCAATCAGCCATTGACGTCTGCAATTCGTTGGCGCCGTAAGTTTTAGCGCCTTCTGGAGAAACAGGCGTTGGTTGGGAGTACGCCATGCAAGTCATGATGGACGGTGATATTCATTGGATACTCTCCTGGATACGGAGGTAGGTTGCAATGGTCCAAAGGTGTCATGTTCGAAACTCGGTTCGTAACGACTTTGAGTACTCAGTATTGGGATCTGGGATCAGAGAGATTTGTAAATGGCAAAGAGTTTATGAAGGTGTGAATGTAATGCAAAAAAAATCAACTACATCCATCGCTTTCTCCATCCGTACATCATTCCGTCCGTCTATCCATCCATCCATCCATCCATCCATCCATCCATCTTTTCCAGGTTGTGGATCGTCCCGAAAGAGGACGAGGATGCACAGGATCCTCAGCAGATCGGTTACGTGAACGTGGTTCCAGCCAGGAACAGCATCGGAACGTTCGACACTTTCGGAGAAGCAGTTCAGAAGTTCAATAGGCACCTCAGAAATCACTCTCTGCCCGGTGAGTCAATTATGAGCAGAGGAGGGTTGGAGTGAATTGAGTGGTGAGGGGGAATTGGGGAGTGAGTTGGGAGAGGAGGCTGGGGCAAGGTTGGAACTGGGTCAGATTCTTTGACCCGATAGAATCTCTGATCCGTTGACCCCGGTGATACGGTGACCCTGTTCCATTGTCAGGGACTGAGCCCTGGTTTCGTGTTTTGTGCAGGAACCTATGGAAGGTTTGTGGATGGGCAAGGATTTCACTGTTGGGCGTTTTTGGTCACCTCCGGTCCTGCACTTGTCTGCCCACCGTCGTCGTCGTCATCATCAACCATCATCACTATCAACACCATCCTCTTCATCCTCATCTTCCTCTTCATCATCATCATTCGTATTTTCCAAGCGTCGTCATCATCGTCGTCTTCTTCGTCGTCATATTTCTTCCTCTGACGTTTCTCGGAGCAGGAAAAATAGAAAAGATTCCCTCACGATTATTTATGACGTGGTCTGAAACTCGTAACTTGAAATAATAAAAATAAATAAAAACTAAGAAAAAAAAAGAGAAATCAAATCGCAAAATATTATTCAATAAAGGGTGACTGGTGGAGTTGTGATTGTGTGAATCGAAGGAAGGAAGGACGGACGGACGGACGGACATATAGACAGATAGACTTATGGACGGATGAATGAATGGCACTCCATAAGGGACTGGTGGAAATTCTATTAGTAATGCAGTTGGTTATAAATCCTAAATGTTATTCCAAACTTAACTTTCACATGTTTCTGTTGAGATAATTATCATCGTAGGATCATCATCAACGTCGTCATCGTCATCATCTTCATCATCATCATCATCATCGTCGTCGTCATCATCATTGTGGCTCAGGGGAGGATTAAGTTTAAAAGTTTGGTATTTTCCTGGAGCTTCCTTCATTTTGCTCGAAATTTCTTCTTCGTGTTTTATGTTCAGCCTCGGGTCTTTCGACGTTGTCATTCTGCTTGCTGTGCTGCATTTCTATTTTGTCAAATTCAATTACTGGACAGTAGTCATGGCCATTCAAGTCGTTGGAATACATCTGCTCACTCATTCTCTCACTCACTCACTCACTCACTCACTCACTCACTCACTCACTCACTCACTCACTCACTCACTCACTCACTCACTCACTCACTCACTCACTCACTCACTCACTCACTCACTCACTCACTCACTCACTCACTCACTCACTCACTCACTCACTCACTCACTCACTCACTCACTCACTCACTCACTCACTCACTCACTCACTCACTCACTCACTCACTCACTCACTCACTCACTCACTCACTCACTCACTCACTCACTCACTCACTCACTCACTCACTCACTCACTCACTCACTCACTCACTCACTCACTCACTCACTCACTCACTCACTCACTCACTCACTCACTCACTCACTCACTCACTCACTCACTCACTCACTCACTCACTCACTCACTCACTCACTCACTCACTCACTCACTCAGTCAGCAGCTACCAAAGGACGACTCACTCATAAACAGAGCCGTTTGGCAGCTCATTAAATCATTCGGCTGCTCAATCAATCTTTTCCTCAATTAGAATTTTCTCTCCTATTCCGCTTTGCCTGCTTTCACTCACTCATTCACTCAATCACTCACTTACTCACTCACTCATTCACTCACTCGCTCACTCAATCTCCCACCCACTCACTTGTTCGGTCACCCAGCTACTCATTTAGCCATTCACTCATTCCAAGGAAAAATGAGGCTTCGTTGTCAGCCAGGAAATGACGTAATTTCGTTTTGGCGTTCAAAAAGATAATTTTCCATTGAAAAAGAAGATTAAATGCCTTAATATCATTTAATTTAATTTAATAAATCATTAATTAATAATTTATTAATTAATAATTTATCAGAAAACAAACAACGGTTTCATTTATTTCAAAATAAATTCTTTTTTTATAACTTGAAATGAAAAAAAAAATAAAAATAAAATTGAATTTGAAGCGAAATGGAATTAAATGAGGGAATATAAAAATATTTTTTGCAGACACTTTTGCATGACTTTGAAGTTGTCGTTTGACGCGAGGCTATTGGAATAAGATGTAATTGGAGGCACCTATAACGATGATGACGACGACGACGATGATGACGACGATGATGATGACGATGACGTTGATGATTATGACGATGACATTCGTCAAAAGGAAGGTCACGTTGACGATGACTATCGTCACGATGACAAAATAATACGACTCAGCGCTATATAATGCGATGACTTTTCCAGCCTCTGGAACGCCATCAATCCTTCTTTACAATGGCATTGCAGATGATCTAAACATCCATTCGTCATCATTTTCAGATTTTAATTTTTTTTTTCAAATTTACGCTTAAATAAGAAAAAATATAAATAAATAAATCTCGAAAAATCTCGACCCGGGAACCATAAAGTTCGATCCCCCAGGTAGCTTCGTTCGGTTGCCTAGCAACGGGGTCTCATTAATATTCATCGACGGAGGTGATATGAATATTACGGGCTAGTAATTGTCATTCTAATCTTTTTTTTAACTACCAGTCATTAACATATTCAAATTATCATATTCAACCGATCATTAGCATATCATGATCTATATTCCAATAGCCAATCAAAGGACGACCTTTGACCCAATTCGTAGCCAATCTTATAATAATAATAATAATAATAATAATAATAATAATAATAATAATAATAATAATAATAATAATAATTTGTCATAATTATTATCCTTACTCAAATGCCTAGGTCGGATCATAACGATAGAATCACAAGAGATGAAATTCCACGAGTGGGGCCTTGGCGTTGACCCTGACGAGTCTTGTTGGGTTGAAAGCGTCAAATTCAACCTTTCATTCCTGGTGGTCATCAGGGTCTTCTTTGAGTTGGGGACGCCTGCACACGAGGAGATTGGTCAGTTGTTTCTTCCTGATGATGATGATGATGATGATGGTGATAACGACGATGATAGTGATGGTGATGATGGTGACGATATATTGCCATTATTGATAATATTATTTAATATCGTTGTCGTCGTCGTCGTCGTCGTCGTCGTTGTTGTTGTTGTTGTTCATATCAAAGAACGGTCATATAAATTTCTCTTGACATTTCCAAAGAAAAAAGTTATTTCAAAATAATAATAATAATAATAATAATAATAATAACAATCTATTTCTCGTGCGATTAATATTTCATACCTGTTGAGTGTCATTCCACAAGGTCTCCACGAGGTCTCGTAAGGCAGTGGGGAGCATGGCTTGTGCTCGACTCACCCTTTCAACCGGGTTGTGAAAGTTACATCTCATTTGCATGATGGATGGAAGAGAACGTTGATAAATGACGACAGAAGTTGCAGCCAGATCCATTTGGAGGTACAACTTGCAGGCTGACGGATTGGAGACAGGAAGACATGGAAGTTCGTCTGATTGACGGAAGGATTGATTGATTGACGGAAGGATTGATTGATTGACGGAAGGATTGATTGATTGATTGACGGAAGGATTGATTGATTGATTGATTGATTGATTGATTGACGGAAGGATTGATTGATTGATTGATTGATTGATTGATTGATTGACGGAAGGATTGATTGATTGATTGATGGATCAAAAGGAGGTTCGTGGTTGAAACCGGTTGACAATTCAACCCGTATTGGCAGCACCCGTTTGCATAGAAAGCCAGTCGACTGATTGAAATCTGGAAGCACTGTTCTCCTCTCTCATCTGTCAATCTATCACCTTTTCCAAACGACATCAAAGGGGAGCAGTATTCCATTAAGTCCATGAAGCAAACCATCTGCTTTTGAAAATTCAACAGACTTGAAAAGCATTTATTTGTTAGGAAAATTGACTTTGGAAAAAGAATTCTTTTTTAACAGCTCCGGGAATAATTACGTTCCATTATTCGGAGTATTTCCAATCAATTTTAAAGTCGTTCGGAGCTGTTCGTGTTGGAAATGTGAATTGAAAAACCGTTGTTTGTTTGTTGCGTTTTGTGTTTTTTTTGTTTCGTGGTCTTTTCTGGGATTTGAGAATTTTAAATTTTCAAAAGCATTTATTTGAAAGAAAGAAAGAAAAATCTGTTTTAAAAAAAGACATTTATTTTTAAAAAAAGATTTATTTGTTTCTTTTGGACTTTCCTTCTTCTTCTGCTTCTTCTTCTTCATCTCTTCCCCTTCCATTTTGTGTTTTAAGTTCCACCAAGTCATCTTTGAAAGCTTCTGTGAATAATTCATCAACGTCTCTCTGTGTTCTATCCATCCTTTCCAGCTGGCTCTCAGCATGCGATCTTTATGTCATCCACTAAGCGGTCAGTCTTTCCATCTTTCCATTTTACTTTCCCTCCCTAAACCTCTCCTCATTCGTCGTCCTTCCATCCATCCGTCAGTCTGTTCATCCATCCACCCATCCTTTGATCCGGGGCAATCAGTCATGCTTTTCCATCGATCCAGCACGGACCAACAGTACTCAATCACCCCGGATTGGAAGCAGACGTTTCAGAGTCTTGCTGTTCAGCCCATCTGCCACTCACCTGTTGCTCGGGAGGTGTTTTTCCAGGAAATTTCCAAATTTTATTTATAGCTTTTAAGTCCACGTCCGTTTTCCTTGTTTAAACGACTCAATGCACCCGGTGGCGTTGGGGTCATTAAGGTCACAGTGCTTTATTCTTCGTAATTGTTTAAATTCTATTGAAAACTAAAACAAACGAAAACCAAAAAAACCCAAATAAATAAAAAACTCCTCTTTCAATCAATCAATCCATCCATCAATCAATCAATCAATCAATCAATCAATCAATCAATCAATCAATCAATCAATCAATCAATCAATCAATCAATCAATCAATCAATCAATCAATCAATCAATCAATCAATCAATCAATCAATCAATCTATCAATCAATCAATCAATCAATCAATCAATCATCAATCAATCAATCAATCAATCAATCAATCAATCAATCAATCAATCAATCAATCAATCAATCAATCAATCAATCAATCAATCAATCAATCAATCAATCAATCAATCAATCAATCAATCAATCAATCAATCAATCAATCAATCAATCAATCAATCCATCTATCAATCCATTTTCATCAGGTTGTGCCGACTTCGTGCCTAGCAACTTGGATCCCGGATCGCAGTTTACCGTCCCGCGGTTCGAAAACTTTGAGCAGGTTTTCCAAAAGTCTTCGGCTTGGCTGAGACACCAGAAGGACATCAGGGTCACCAACATTCAGTCCATCGATTACAAACTCAAAGACGATACCAGTTAGTCACGAGTTGATAAAGTAGTCTTATGGCGTTATATTATCGTTACCTAATTATAACGGTCTGCAATTATGACGGAAATAAATTATATTTATATTATGTCATTACTTTTATTATCATTATTATTAGTATTACTATTATTATTATTACAATTGTTATTATTATTATTATTATTATTATTAATAGAGATGTCGAAACATCGGAAATAATTTATTCATTTAAAAAACTCATTGCATTAATTTTACAAAGATTTTTCCAGCGTGTCGCGTAGCATCTCAATGCGTGGAAAGTCACAAGAATGTGTTGGCGGTGATGATGATGATGATGATGATGACGATGATGATGACGATGATGATGACGATGACGACGACGATGACGATGACGTTAACGTTGACGATGTTCTTGATGCTTGACCAGAATGGATGTTCTCATTCTGACTTCACGTAAACAAAAGTATCGACGACAAGTTTTATTTGGAAATTGAATGTGTGTTTATTTTTAATTTTAAATTAAAAACCAAAAAAAATAAATAAAATATTTTTCCACGAGCAGCAACAACAGAACCAAAGTTTGTTGGAAAATCTGGAAACTTTCACGGAATCGATGTCCGTTGATTCCGAAGGTCCGTGGAAGATAGAAAGGCAAATAATGCTTTTCAGATAAAATTCAAGATGGCCTCCTAACGATTTAGTGTCTTTTGGAATTTCCCAAACTCGGACGGAAATGCTTCGAGAATGAAAGATAAAAAAAAAAAATAAATGAGACTGTAATGGCCGTAAAATAATTTATTTCAAGCCATGATTTTCTTCGGTTTTGTTAATATTGCGATGGAATTTTACGATCCCAGCCAAGGACGAACGTTTGAAGGTCAAGGAGATGAGGATGAGGAGGAGGATGAGGATGATGAGGATGAGGATGATGATGAAGGTCATCGCGTCGCTTCGATGATTCTTCAGCGACGTTTGCAATTGAAATTAAAAGTATTAAAATATCAAAATCATTCATTAATCTTAAAAAACGATTAATTTGCGAAAACATTAAACAAATGGTTTATAAATTATATTTATAAATAAATAAAATATGTTTTTAATTTATTTAAATTTAAAAACAATTTTTAACATTAGAATTTTCGGTGACTTTTGGACAAAACTTCAAACAATATTTAAGCATTGGAAAATTATGTCCATTAAATATTTTATATCATAATATATATTATTATATATTATAAAATTATATATATATATATATTATTATATTATAACAATATTATATTATATATATTATATTATTATTATTATTATTATTATATTATTATATTATAAAATATATTGTAAAATGATTCTTTAATTAACAATATAAACATTTTATATTATGAAGTTATGCCATAATTCATTACGGAAACATTGCGGTAATAAATTAAATAAATTAATAAATTAATAATCTGAATTATAAAAAAATAAATTTTAATTTTTTATTATATTTACATCAATAATTATGATTAATATCAACCATATTTTGTTGTTTTAAACTTAAAATTTGCAATAATTCAAAAATAATTCTCTAGAGAAATCTAAATCTTTGGTAATGTTTCGAGAGAAGTGAGGATTACTTCTTGAGGCATCATTTGTCAGAATTTTGTTTAAAATGGGAATTATTAAATGTTTTTATAAATATTTTATTAAATTTATTTATTAAATCAAATGAAATTTATAAAATGTTCGATAAATAAAGTTTGTTCGAACGTCTGGAAATCCCCGAAAGCTTTAGTTTTCGGCCTGGAAATAAAAATGATTTATTTTGTTAAAAATTAATAATTAATTTAATAATTTTTAAACTGGAAAGGCTTTTAAAGAATTATTTTAAAAATGAAATAAAAATGATTTTCAATTCATTAAAAAAATTAATAATTTTAAAATGAAATGGCTTTTCCATTCACGAATTTTTATTAAAATACTTTAAATCGTATTTCATTTTTAATGGCGCTGGAAGAGCCATAAATATAATTTGAAAATATTATTATTATTATTATTATTATTATTATTTACCTTTTGCAGGAAGTGAAATAATAATTACTGTCGGACTCTCTATTCAGTTGGATGACGTAACTCTAAATGAAGCGCTATAACACGTTTGTTGGTTCCATTGAAAATCCAGCGAAATGTCCTGAGCGCTGATGCGGCTTGTGAGTGGAGAGGTCGTTAAGTACGATTGGGTGGGGAGATGTTTATTGTGGAGTGGGGAGATGTGTTTTTTTGGGTGGGTTGTTTATACGGACCTCACGCCAACCTTCGAAACCCGTCCATCATGATATACTGCCACTACGCCTCTTATAGGATCACAACAACAACACCAACGCCGTCATCATCATCATCATCAGCAGCAGCAGCAGCGACAATAAACACACTTGCAATAGCTTATGTTCTGCCTGTACTTTGTCACATCACAACTGCTGCAATTCTTGCACAACCACCACCACCAACACCACCACCACCAACACCACCACCACCAACAACAACTCATTCAACTGCAACAACCACAGGTAGCGACGAGTTGGACACGCAGCGTTCCTTCTACGTGGAATCAGGTCGTTACACGACGAAGTATCTTCGCATCGTCAGGATCTGCTTCACTCGTCCCTTCTCCAGTTTGCCTCGCGGCGACGACGACGACCGCGACGACAGCATCGACGGCGACAACGACGACTACTTCTCCAGCTCCTCGTCGCCGAGCTACTTTAGCGACACTGACGACGAAGAGGCGAGGCGCGAGGTGTCGCCGGGTTGTGAATTCTGCACCCCGCCTTCGGACAAACTCCGAGACCCGACCGGGACGAGCTTCCTATCGTCGAGGATCGGCTACTCGACGACTGCCTCGGCCGCTTGTCGATGCTGTCGCCCGTGCAGCCTGCCTCGTCTCAACAGCTTCAGTACGTGTCAGGACGTCGCCCAGCAAGTACAGCCGACGTCGAATCAATTCAGAAGCAGTCGGTCCAAAGAGGGTCGCGCTCTGTTGGCCCATTCGCACTCGCTGAACTTCGGGCAGAGGAGAAGCTTCTGCAGGCGTCAAGACGCGGGCGGCCGTCGGCGTCAGCGTTCGAAGTCGTCCGTCGGCAAAGAATTCGAACCCGTTTTCCCCAACTACGTGACCTTTGAACCAGTCATGCTGAGCTCAGGCGGGATAATCGGCATTCCACTCTTTGAGAGACTCAGCGAAACTATGAAGAGGGCGATGGTATGGCTGGGCAAGTGCAATCCGAGTTAGTGGTTTGATTTAACCTTAACCCTATACCTATCCCCAACCCTAACCTTAATCCTAACCCTATCCCTAACCCTGACCCTCTTTGTTGGGTTAAAGATGGTGCCCTCTGGGTGACTGAGTGAGTGGGCGATTGGATTGATCGATTGAAGAATGTGGATGGGTGGTAAATGGGGGAGGAGCTATTGACCGTGGAGACCTTTTTGTCAGGGTTAGGGTTAGCAATTGTAGAATTTAAAATTAACAAAAAATCACGTCTTACATAAGCTGTTACTAGAAATCAGTGCACAGTGATACGACCTTACCTTCCTTTTTGTTAAGACGACCTTTAACCTTCACGGACCACAGATCTCAAGGTCATATCGGCCGAGACCGTACCAGTGCGCATATTCTCCGGGAACCAGTACGGCAACCACGAAGTGACTTACACGTGGAACAGAGGAGAACAGAAAGAGTTCTGGCTCTTCGTCCTCAGGCTTTACCTCTCAGGGGACTTTGAACTCGCTCCGCCTGACATTCTACTGCCGCCGTTTCTCATCAAGAAGCACGGCGAACACTGCTGCTCCCTCATGTGAATGGGTGGGTGGCTGGCTGGGTGGATAGCTCAAAGGGTGGATGGATGGATGGATGGATGGATGGATGGATGGACGGATGGAGGGCGGCTAGCCGCGTTGGGATGTGATGAGCAGGATGTTACAGATTTCGAGATGTAACCGAATTTTTCGGCCGTAACAAAATCGCTAGTTTCAGTATTTTACTATGGAATATGTATTATGGAATTTGTATCTAAATAAATATTTAAACTACTATAGGTGCATCAATCCGTTCCATCTGCCCACCTGAAAGTTCCACCTGGAAAAATGAATGTCATCAAAGCAGATCCGACCGATTTTCAAATCACGGAGGTGCTTGTGAAGGAAGGACCACGTACTCGAATTTGATTTCCTGGAAGAGGGTGGCCTTAGGTCAGGCCACGGTATGGATAGGGTCGGGTCAAAAAAGCAAGAGTACTCATCATCGTCGTCGTCATCGTTTTGTTTATAAACTCTGCTCAAGAAATGTCACCTTGTTGTGAAATTAGGAAGTTTGAATTTTGTTTTGTTTGAGATTATCATGAATGAAACCTCGTGATTATTATTATTATTATTATTTTTATTATTGTTGTTGTTGTTGTTGGCAAATAATTTATACTGCATCGTGATTTGTGATTTCTTTTTGTGATAAGTTTTCCTTTTTATTCTGGTCAACGAAAATATATCTCTTGACCGAGAAACATCGCTGTCGGCGATTCGAATTCTGCACTGAAATGCGAATGAAATCAGCCTCCCCCAATGGTGACATTCATACTTGAGTCAATAAGCACTTTGGTGCAAAATACACGTAAGCCATGATATTACAGATCGTACAAGACGTTACAAGAGACGTAACACACTTTACACTGAAACAGAGAACATAAAAGAACACGTAAGACTTTACAATTACACTTCAGACTGCTTTACAGATATTACAATTACACTTTACAATGATTTACAGACATTACAATTACACTTTACAATGATTTACAGACATTACAATTACACTTTACCATGCTTTACAAACATTACAATTACACTTTACAATGATTTACAGACATTACAATTACACTTTACAATGATTTACAGACATTACAATTACACTTTACAATGATTTACAGACATTAAAATTACACTTTACAATGCTTTACAGATATTACAATTACACTTTACAATACTTTACAGATATTACAATTACACTTTACAATACTTTACAGACATTACAATTACACTTTACAATGCTTTACAGATATTCCAAACCGTGGCTTACAACAAAGTCCGTGTCTTGAGTGATCATTCAGTCCATCATTGTTCGTATATTTTTATGGAAAATTCATCAACGTTTTTTCTTTTTTGTTCACGTTCTGGTGATTTGTGGTGACGTCATTTTTCCAGCAATTCCACGTGAATTTTAATGAATTTCAGTGAATTTCAGTGAATTTCAAATTCATTTTCGATTTTATTTTTCTTTTTTCGTTTCTTCGTTTGTGAAGGTCTTGTGAGTAAAAGTAAAGACATGAGTATCTGAGATGACTTGACTGACATTCAAATTACAAATCCTTGTGTTGTAAACATGCTTTACATGGCATGTGAATTGTTATTATACAACTTGTTGTACAACCTGAGGTCACTTAACAGACTTGCACATCTTGAGGTCAGGGGTCAACTAAGTTCAGACAAGAGGGGGAGGAGTTATCAACTCGTTTGGGGTGGCACTGAGTGCTGACCTTTTCGCGGGGGTTTTTGGGTCACAGTATGGAGGTGATGCGAGTGGTCGTGAATATTTCAAGTTGGTGCTGCTGGGATGATAAATGTGATTTGAGGAATAAAGATTAAATATTGTTTATATAGTAATTAAAAATAAATAACAAATATTTGTATTCCTAAATTTATTTACAGTAATTTTAATAAAATAATTTATAAAAATAATATAATATAATAAAAATAATTTATTAAAATTTAATAAAAATAATAATATTAATTGTTAATATAATGTATTATATTGTTCAACAATTGGACCAACTTCGCCTGTCTTATTTAAATATTATATTTATATTTAAATTTATATTTATATTTAAAATTAAATATTTGCAAAATGTCCAAAAATTTGTTTAAAAGACGTCCCTAAAATGCGACAAAGTCTCCCAAAATACGAATCGAGGTTCAAATTTAGGCGAGGCGCCTGCAAATAGTTCACGTCACGCGTGAGTGATTTCCAATTTTGATTTCATTTCTTAATAATAAATAACAATTGAAATAAATTCACTGTTGCCATGACTGCTAATAATAAATATAATTAATAATAATAATGATAATATTGTCAATAATATCTTATCAGGTCAGTGAAATTAATAGGACCATTCTGATTGGTGAGTTGTAATCTTTTTTTTTTTTATTCATTCAATCTTTCATTCACTCATTCAATCATTCATTCACTCAGCTGTTGACTCAATACTTCTACAGCGGCCAATCGTTGAATAGGACCAAAGTATTGTTTTGTTTTGTTGCGTAATTCCAAAACTAACTTCCAACAGGGAAGGTCGATGAGTACAAAAGTTGAGTTGGGGCGGAAAGGGGCCTAGCGTTGTGTCTCAGTTCACTCTATATTCAGCTGGATTACAGGTTGAGGTGATTTGAGATCAACTGATGATACAGGTATGGATCGGATTTGCATACTTCTTTCTAAGTCTTGGATGAGAGTAGCTCTGGTCGTCGTCCTCGTCGTCGTATCTTTGGTTTCCGGTGGGTCCGAAGTCCAGGTCCTTTGGTCCCAAAACCCCCTGAACGGATGCTGCGGGAGGTGTAACGTCCCCAATGCCTGCAAATCGTCCGGATTAGAGGTATGTTCGTGAATCCATGGATTGATGTCCAGAGATTTACTTACCTATTTGTTGTTATTATTATTATTATTAATATTATTGTTATTGTTATTATTTTTGTTATATTTGAATATTTAAAGTCAATTATGTTGCCAAAAAGATGTATTAAAATATTGATATTAGAGACATAATTGTATGATTTATTATAATATTAAATGTCAACATTTCTTGCAAATAATTATTATGCAATAATTATAAATTTACTCAGAGAACTTATCATTGATGTTGTTGCAACTGTTGTTGTCCTCGGTACGTTTGTATCAGGAGTGGATCTTAAAAGGCTTTAGTGCAAAGATGGATGGAAGGATGGACGGATGGAAGGATGGATGGATGGATGGACGGATGGATGTATGGTTGGATGGATGGATGGATGGACGGACGTATGGATGGATGGATGGATGGATGGATGGATGGACGGACGTATGGATGGATGGATGGACGGACGTATGGATGGATGGACGGATGGATGGATGGATGGATGGATGGATGGATGGATGGACGGACGGACGGATGGATGGACTACTGGTTGAAGGGTACTTCCCGCGTATTAAATGTGCTCCCTACCCTCAGGGCACCAATTTCTCCCCCCCCCCCCTTTAAATCTGGAATTGTTTTGTATTCCATTGTATATTTGTTTTGTATTCCATTGTATATTTGTTTTGTATTCCATTGTATATTTGTTTTGTATTCCATTGTATATTTGTTTTGTATTCCATTGTATATTTGTTTTGTATTCCATTGTATATTTGTTTTGTATTCCATTGTATATTTGTTTTGTATTCCATTGTATATTTGTTTTGTATTCCATTGTATATTTGTTTTGTATTCCATTGTATATTTGTTTTGTATTCCATTGTATATTTGTTTTTTATTCCATTGTATATTTGTTTTGTATACGTTACAGACGACACCAGTTAAATGCGTTTACGTTCAATTCGACAAGACGCAAGGTTTGTATTCGAATAGAGAATATTCCTGAATTATTATTATATTCCATTTTTAATCTATTCATAAAAACTTTATATATTATTTATAATAATTAATGTCTAATTTATTAATAAACCTTTTTTAATAATTTTATTATTATTTTTAATTATTGATAATAATTCATTTTGTTAATAATTTTAATAAATAAATCTTTTATAAATTATTATAAATCTGTTTTAAATCATTTTTTATAGTAACATTTGAGAAGAATTTGTTAAAGAGTTGCGGAAAACCCCAAAAACTGATATTAAGTCTTTCTTATGTCAACGATACTATTAAACTCGTCGTCACATGGAGATTCCCCATTGACAGTTAGTTTCGTTTCTCAAGTTTCGCTTTCACATACCCTAATCATCGGTGGAAAGTACTGGATGAGGTTGACATTGAGAGATAGAATCTCAGACCTCAGGCAGTCCAGTCCAGTTATCTTGTTTATTCATGAAGAGTTTAATTTATAAGCTTAATAAATTAATGTTTAATGAAGGGTTGATAAGCGATGATATGTTTGGATTATGATTATTATTATGATTATTATTATTATTATTATTATTATTATTTTTATTATTATTTTTATTATTATTATTTTTATTATTATTATTATTATTATTATTATTATTATTTTCATTTAACAACCCCTATCAATTCAAGCTCTTCATTTTCGTCAAGATAACCACGATAATAACTTAATCTGTTTAATTAAATTCACACTTAAAGTATTTATAATATCATTACTCTGTTGAACTCTATGACATTCACAATGTACTTAGCGTACCCGCGTGTACTCAGTGACCTCCCCTTATGTACTCTTTGACCCACAGTGACCCTGATCAACGTGGCCGGTTTCTTGGTGATCGTCAGCTACAGCAATCCCAGCATCTCAGGGGAGGTCGTGAACTACTTCACAGTCAGCGGACTTCAAAAACTCGACGATGACGACATGCTAAAGGTCACGATACTAACCCTTGAACTTCGACCCCTAACTTGGATGGATGGATGGATGGATAGATGGACGGACGGACGGACGGACGGATGGATGGATGAATGGATGGATGGATGGATGGATCGATGGATCTCCGGATGGATGGATCTCCGGATGGACCTGTATACCTAACCTTTAATCCAAATATTATTCTTGATTCATTGAAATGTTCTTGCATGCTTTTGTTATTGTTATTGTTATTGTCATTATCATTGTCAGATTATATATGCAATATATTATATTTTATTGTGAAACTGTTCATATAATGATGATAAAGATTATTAATATTATTATTAATATTATTATTATTATTATTGTTATTGTTATTATTGTTGTTATTGTTATTATTGTTATTATTATTATGTTTTTGTTATTATTATTATTATTATCATTATTATTATTATGTTTTTGTTATTATTATTATTATATTTTATTATTATTATTATTATTATCAATATTATTATTATTATTATTATTATTATTATTATTAACAATCAGTTAGCAGATGTGGATTTGATATACGATTGCCTTCAAGTACTACCGAATACCAAGTACACTGTCACAGTACAAACCATGCCCTCGATTGTGGGTGGATCCGTGGAAAGCGCCGTCCTGCAGACTAATGAAACCAACGAAAAGGTCATAGGTTAGTGGTAACCACCGTCGTCGTCATCATCATCTTATTATTGTTATTATTATTTTTTTTAATTATTATTATTTTTATTATTATTATTAACATTAATATTTTATTATTCCAGTAGTTTTAAAATGTTTTTTTTTTTTATAAATTTCATTTCACAAAGAAAACTGCAACGCACGCTGGGTGGCCCTCATGTTCGTCAAATTGGGTCAACAACCGATCACAGTGTGCTTCAAAACCCCCCCCGAATCACTGAAGATGACCAAGTTCGTACTGCACGTGATGACCTCACTACAGTACGATAATATTGATCCACGGACGCCTGATAACTTGGTGAACATAGAGCTCGGTCAGGTTAGAGGTTAACCGAGTTAAGGTCGGGTCAGAGGTTAACCGAGTTAAGGTCGGGTTAGAGGTTAACCGAGTTAAGGTCGGGTCAGAGGTTAACCGAGTTAAGGTCGGGTTAGAGGTTAACCGAGTTAAGGTCGGGTCAGAGGTTAACCGAGTTAAGGTCAGGTCAGAGGTTAACTAGGTCAGATATAACAAGTTCAGGAGTATAAGGGTCAGGGGTCAAATAGGTCAAGGGTTAAGAGTCAGATTAGGGTGTATAATAGTTAGGGATTAAGTAGGTCAGATTTCAACAGTATTAATGGCTAACTAGGTCAGAGCTCTACTAGGAGAAACATGTTAAATTAATATTATTAATTTTATTTAATTAGCTTAATTCGGTTGAAAATTGATTAAATTACAAAATATCTTTTTAAATAACTTTTGTTTATTTACTTTATTTATTTTAATTTATTAATTTATTATTTACATATTTTTAAGGATATGAGTGGAAAAATCGTCTGCAGGAATTTCACCTTGACCGAGGGATACTACGTTGGCGTGGTAACGACCTCATTAATTATTTAATTTAAAATCTGAGAGAATCTCATTGGCTGAGAATGGCTATGAATTGGAGAATGAGGTCATTGGACGATCCAATCAAATTCTAATGTTGTATCCTTGACGTCAAGTCATGACCTGTCAAGAATGAGTAATAATGGCGCATTAATATTTCGAATATTTTCATTTATCAATCAATTAAAAAAGTTGACCGCTATAATTAAGATAATTCTTATCATCACTGGCATCATCATCATCATCACCATCATCTTCATCATCGTCATCAACGTCATCCTCGACAATCTCAACAGTTACAACCCAATCACTGGTGCAACTGTCAGAACAGCGAGGAAACCTGTCACCACACATACATCAGATTTATAGTTCCATCAGGTTAGCAACTTGACATTCCAATTTGACCTCACCTTTTCCCTACCTGACCCAATTTCTTGCCCCTATCCCGGCACTATAACGCACCTTTCGAGAGCCATCGAGGGCAAAAACCATGTCGGTGGATAATTAGGTCAGGAAACCAACTGGGTCAGAGTTGGACAATCGCAGACTAGACATGGTTCACTGACTCCGCCAGTTTTTTCTGTTTCCAGTGTTAACCAACGTTGCCCTATCGTCCACTACCCTCGAAGGACCAACCAAGGAAGCCACCACCCCATCGTGGCACGTGCCTCTGATTGCCTTCTTCGTTTCTCTGATCGTCGTCTCTGGAATTGTACTTGTTGCCCTCTACTGCTTCATCAACGGATTCCAAGACTTCCTCGGTGAGTCTTGATCTTCGGTAACAACAACATGGAACATTCAGTAATAATAATAATAATAATAATAAAAATATCTTTCTGACTAAATATTCAAATTGTTATCCTGCAAACTTAAACAAAATAAGTGAAAAAAAAACCGCTTTTAAATCCAGGGAAACTTCAGAACCACTTCATTACAAATTCAGACATCAAAGTCTTGGTTGTCTTCCAGCCAAATGAGAAACGTACGAGCAACGAGGCCATCAAGAAATTCGTCTGCAAACTCAAATGGAAAACACGGGCCATCGTCGAAACAGTTCCGGACCTGGAAAAGCAGAGGAACAGCCGCGGTGCGCCCCAGTGCATCAAGAACCAATCCGAAGAAACGACCAAGACCTGCCAATGTTTTTGCTGCCAAATCAATGCCGATCGGGAAGGGAAAGACGTCTTGAAGAAGGAAATTGTCTGTTACGATCGAATCGTTCTCTTCCACTCAAGAGAAAGCTCCAGAAATTATCAGGTGTTCCAGAATACGGATGATATTCCGGTCGGAATCTGCTCCGCTTTCATCAAACTGGCCTCACTTTTCGATAGGAAATCACAATCGGCCGTGATTGAGCGAGAAAATCTCAACATACTGCTTGGCCCTCAGGTCCAGGTGGAAAGTCCAACGAGCTTCGGTCCTAAATCCATGGAGACCGTCAGGAGAGTTTCACCCGGTCTGGACGGAGCTGAGCAGAGCGAGAGAACATCGTTTGTACCGGCGAGCAGAGAGGATTCCGGATACCATTCAGGAGCAATTAAAGAAGACGAACTGAGAGAGCAGTTTGAAAAAATGAAAACTATCGAGGCCGAACGAAAGATGGCACGAGAAGAAGAAAAGGAAGTTTATGAGATTCAGACAGAACCACAATCCTCTCAGCTCGGAGAAGGATCAGAGAAGTGGTCGATCGATGACAGCATTTTCTTTACGAACCAATTCTCAAATCTTCCAATTCCTGTTCACGTTAGGCTGAGCTCGGATGAGGGCGTAGACGTGGACCTTATAATGTCCTCGTTCAACAGGCCAGACATTCTGGACGTTGACAAAGACTTCGCTGAGATTGTCAACTTGATTACGAAATCTTTGATGCCCCGCTTCGTCAGTCCGTCTGTCACGTCAGAGGCCTGAAAGGCACGCCCTCTGTGGTCGTGGCCTTAGTTAAGTTAACCAAGTGCCAAGTTAAGTTCTGCTTCACTAACACTAACAAGACTTGTTAAAATAATTGTTTTCTTTCTCAACTTAAATTGATTAATTAAGTTTAAATGTTACTTAATTCTTCTTATTAATGTGATAATGTGATTAAACGATGTTCGTTTTTCGTTCACGTTTCTTCCTCTGCAAATTGGCTGACGAGAGATCGATGTTGACCTTGTTAATCGGTCAATCACACAATCAATCAATAAACCAATCAATCAATAAACCAATCAATCAGTCAATCACACAATCAATCAATAAACCAATCAATCAATCAATAAACCAATCAATCATACAATCAATCATTCAATCAACCAATCAATCATCAATCGGATATTCTTTCAACCTTCCAACAATCAAGGATTAAGTTGAGAATGCAATTTGAAACGTTGAATCATCGAAAGTTAAAAAAGGAATGCAAATCGTCATCTGACGACGTCATCAGGTGTCTTGCGATGGTAACAATTAAACATAAACTTCATTAACTTTACGACCGAGGGTCAGGTTTGGGTCAACCGGTGGCTGGGCACAGGTTGGGTCGGGGTCCAATTGATGTCGTATTTAGTAAACCCGAGAGAGAGGCAATGATACAATCATACAATCATAGATTTATACAGTTATACAATGATTTATAGATACAATGATACAATCAAAGATTTATACAGTTATACAATGATGCATAGATACAATCATACAATCATAGATTTATACAGATATACAATGATATAATGATACAGTGATACAATGATACATTTATACATTGATAGATTGAAACATTGACGAAGGAATGATGTCGTCACCTCAAGAGTGGAATTCCAAGATAGAGAGATAATACGAATGAATAAATGAATGAATGAATCAATGCCTTTGAAAGCTTTTGAGAGGCCTACTACTGATAAAAACTTACCTGAGTTCTGCCCAACAGTCAGATTGGTTTCCAATGTTTCGTTCTTTTGTTTATGTTTATTTATTTATTTATTCCGATACGCTTTGAGGTGATACGAGATGGAAATGCCAAATTGGCATGTCGTACACTCGATTCACTTGGATCTAGGCTCGGAATAATAGAGACAGAAAATAGCAAGTTAGTCTCGGATTTTATGACTTAAAATGGTTAAATCCGGCAAAAATAAGGTCGTAAATAAAGCCTTAAATGAAGCGATTTGAACTCGTATATTAGTCTCAATTTCCTCCTCTGTTTACCACATGAGGTTAGGACTCTCTTTTTTTTTTTATACTTGTTGGGTTCCTTTTCAATCCATCTTAACATCGATTTCGGTTTTCACGGGTCAAATTGGGTGCATTCATCGATGAATAAATGGTGTATTTTACGTCTTTTAGAATCTTTTTTTTCTAATTCCAATCGATAAATTGTAATAAAATAAGATTCTAATAATTCTAATAACAAAGATGACTTTCATGTTTCTCTTTTGGAGGGATTCCAAGATTCAGTCATGGTGAATGTCTGATTGCAGAAAAATGGACTGACGGATGGATGGACGGATAGATAGATGGATGGATGGATGGATGGATAGATGGATGGATGGATGGACGGACGGATAGATAGATGGATGGATGGATGGATGGATGGATGGATGGATGGATGGATGGATGGATGGATGGATGGATGGATGGATGGATGGATGGATGGATGGATGGATGGATGGATGGATGGATGGATGGATGGATGGATGGATGGATGGATGGATGGATGGATGGATGGATGGATGGATGGATGGATGGATGGATGGATGGATTGATGGATGGATGGATGGATGTATGGATGTATGTATGGATGGATTGATGGATTGATGGATGGATTGATGGATGGATGGATGGATGGATGGATGGATGGATGGATGGATGGATGGATGGATGGATGGATGGATGGATGGATGGATGGATGGATGGATGGATGGATGGATGGATGGATGGATGGATGGATGGATGGATGGATGGATGGATGGATGGATGGATGGATGGATGGATGGATGGATGGATGGATGGATGGATGGATGGATGGATGGATGGACGGACGGACGGATGGCGAGATTGTTAAATTAATGAATGAACGAATGATTGATGGATTGATTGATTGATTGAAAAAAAAAAATAACAAAGTCTTTTCTTCGTATGATTGATGGACTTTTCCAATCCTTCCGCAATCCTGGATTGGAAAAACATAGGAAGTGAATTCCATCCCCTCCTTTATATTCGGCTTCTTTCCAAGCTCTTGTTGCTAACACCGATTCGTTGATATTCTTGGTAATTAACTTATTATACTTATACTTATTATTATTATTTTTATAATTATTATTATTATTATTATTATTATTATTATTATTATTATTATTATTATTATTATCCCTTATAAGGTCTTTTTTTTTCAAAACTCGTTTGGTATTTTACTAAAATAATTATCGCTTCATTCCTATAATTCCTGATATTGTAATATTACATTTTATAATAATAATAATAATAATAATAATAATAATAATAATAATAATAATAATAATAATAATAATAATAATAAATTACTTGCAGCATTTTCCAATATGGCGATGTTCCTGACTGCAATCCTTATCTTCATCCACGTGCGTGTGGTCTTCGGCATCCAAGACTTGAACAAAGAATGTGGTTCTGAAGAGCAATACAAGGACTGCCAGTTCAAGGTCGGTCACGTGATGACCTTGCTTCGTTGGCAGATTTTCATTTTTCGGTTTTTAATATTTTTTTAAAATTTATTTGTTTTTTATTTTAGTTAAAATCCGATTTTAATTTGGAATTTAAGTCGTTTAAATGTTAATTGAAATTTAAATGTTAATAAGTTCTATTGTTGTTTTGTTATTTATGAATAATATTGGATAAAAATATGAATAAAATTGGATAATAATATGAATAATATTGAATGATAATATGAATAATATTGAATAATAATATGAATAATATTGGATAATAATATGAATAATATTGTTTTTTACAACTTTAATAGTAGATTTAATGCTATAGCGGCTTGAATAATTTCGATAAATTTATTATATTTAATTCTTTTGCGTGTGCTATATATTATTACTAATATTATTAATAATAGTATTAGTAATAATATATTAGTATAACATAATATTATTAATAATATTATTAGTAATAATATTAGTATAACATCAATAATCTTATTATTATTATTATTATTATTATTATTATTATTATTATTACTATCATCATCATTGCTATCATCGTCGTCGTCGTCGTCATCTTCATCACGACCTCCATTTGAATATAAATAAAATACTCTGCTTATAAAAATAAAATACAAACATTCCTTTCTTTTGTTCAATTCCAAAGAATTCTAAGATACACAAAAAGGGTCTCCTCAACCGGAAATTCTTACAAAAATATTTTATTAAATTTTCCAATTATCGATAAATTATTAACAAATAATTAATAATAATTAATTAATAGTTAATAAATAATTAATTAATAATTTAATAATAATTTAATAATATTATTTAATAATAATTTAAATTCAATCAAAAGAATGATCTTGGAACGTCATCGATCAAATGTCGATACAAAAAGTTCTACGATTTCACCAACGGTGGGTTCACGTGATTATATTTAATGTAATTCTATTATTATTATTATTATTATTATTATTATTATTATTATTATTATTATTATTAATTATTATTAGTTTATATTTATTCTAATTCCATTGTTATTTAAAGTAATTTAGAAACGTAGAAAACATAAAGCTACCTCTTTATGTACATATCTTCAATTCAGACACAGTTTCCCTGCTGGAGAGTCCAGGTCCAGCGAAGGATTTGAACATCAGTCTCATGGAACGCACCAATCACATGCTCATCACCTGGAATCTACCGCACGACAGTGGGTACCTTGGGGCTGCGGACGGACGGACGGAAGGATGGATGGACTGATGGATAGAGTGATTGATTGATTGATTGGTGGATTGATTGGAGATGACTTGTGGACTTTATTTGATTGGGAGGCAAAGATATTTTGGGGTCTGAGTCTTGGGGACACTAAGTACATTTTCCACGACGGACATGGCAGCGAACGATTTCCATTTCCTCTTTCAGGCTCAGTGTCCAAACTGGAAGGATTCCTAATCAACGTCACTTTCAGACGCGACGACGACGACGTTGAACTCCTGAGGACTTTCAAAATCGACATTTTGAATCTGGAAAATGAAGAAGCCATTTTCCAGGTGTGAGAAAATTTATTTCATCCTCTTCACCAATCGTGTCGCGTTCCTCCCACCCTGTTGGATATTTGTGGACCTGGCCTGGCCCTGGTTTGACCTGTGGGTATTGGGGCATTGTATGGATTTGGGTGAGCTTGAACTCAATGAGTCCTGCTACTAAAATCTGCCACGAGACAGTCGGGACTAGTCACGACTTTCATCTAATTTGAAGCTGACGTCAAAGACAGACTGAAAT
>CM067526.1:13774509-13857009 GCA_034509925.1 Hirudinaria manillensis
TTCAAGTTGAATTGTAGCTAAGCTAACGAATCAAGTTCTAATATTAAGTCAAATTATTGGAATTATTAAAAGTCTTAAAAATGATTTCTCCAAAACCTGTTTAAGCATTTACGCAATACTTTATGATGAATTTAATGGTTAAGCCTTGAGGCAATTCATTAATGTCTGATTATTTAATTTAAGAAACTGAATAAATAAATAAATAAATAAATAAATAAATAAACTTAAACACGTTGGTCAAACAAAGCTGGAATTTGTCTGTCGTTTGATTAAATTCTAGGACAACTTTAAACAACTTGTGTTTGCACACTTCCACCAAATTGGCATTCGAGTCGCAGATCGTAGGTAGAAAATAAATGATTTCAAAGCGTTTAAAAGTTAAAAATTTTAAGATTTAAAAGATTTAAAAGATTTAAAATCATCTGAAGGCATTTTTATTGAATAAATCACACAATTCTTTCAAAAATAAACTCAATAACTTTTATTTTTGAGGAGAAATTACTCGCATTTCACAGCCATTAGTAACCATGGCATGACAAAATACTGCATGCTGCGTAGAGACTAATACTTTTGGCTTACCTGGACTATTCTTTCAGCTCACCTGAACATTGAGAGCACGAATGAAGGACTAAAATTATCTTTCTGACATTTTATCGGAGCCTCCTTTCAATATTCATGAACCGAATATAAATTTAGATTTGTTTTTCTCTGCGGTCGAAAACTGCCAACTGCGGATGGAAATCATTTTTATTTCTAATTTATTAATTCGTTTATTATTTTCCAAGTCGTTTTAAAAATGGTTATTAATTTAAATTAGTTTAAAAAAAGTTTCGTTTATAGAAATTAATGCCACCGATATCGGAACATTGCCTATTGTCGTCTGCTTTTCTACGGGAATGTTGGTGCATTTCGAAGTGTTTTTGAACAGATGTTCGGATTTGTGTGATTTTATAAAGTTACGTTGAAATTATTGAGTTTTGTTGTTTATTCTTTTAAATTAATTAAGTATTGAGCCACTGAGGTCATTGGTGGAGATTCGAGTACATGTCCATTAAAGAACTTTACACCAAGGTAAGCTTTGGCATCACTTGGTCTTAACTTAAGTTGTTACTTGTGTTACAATTCAATACTTGTGTAGGAGGGATTTTTAGTTAAAACTTTATATGTTTATTGTCAATGTTGTTGTTTACAATGACTTAGTAATTTACTGGAGTTTAGATGGGTCGTTCACTTTTAAATAATCTTTTATCCGCCCTAATGAGATCTATATCTGTCAGAAATAACTTTAATAATTAAATTAAATACTCTTGGTTCATTTTTTAAAATGACTTTTTGAAAGGGCACCAAAGTATGGCTGCCAGATCCTGTAAACGTTTGGCAGTGTGCCACTCTGTTGGACGATTTCAAGGATCAGAAGGAACTCCATGTTCATCTAGAAGATGGAAAGGTTAACTGATTGATTTAAATATTAACAAGAATTGCCTATTTCATGACATTCTCTTCTACACCATGAATCACGTACCATGAATCAATTGAACTACAAGTGATTCATGATAAGTAGGATGTTTTGACATTTATCAGTACTTTTAGCCAGTAATTCCTTGTTAATGCCTCAAAAACATGCTTTAAAAGTGTCAACACAAACTCAGTTTAACTGGTAATGAGTCATTTGTAACCTAAAATAAATAAAGAAAAACACTTGCATGATTCAGACCAGATAGGTCCAAGTGCTTCAAATTTGAGACAAGTTGTGTGTGTTGATGTGATTGAGCTTGAAATGCTATATAGCCTGTCATAGTCAACTACACTTTTGATATCATTTAAATTACATAAATTAATTAAAGTGTACGACTTGTGGCAGCAACATTTGAACTAGAAACATTTGGAAGAAATTATAATTTAGGAATATATTTAGGCTATTAGGAAATATATTTAGGACATTAGCGGTATGATGTCATCAATATAATCATTATAAACCAATAAAAACTCATTAGGGATTTAGTGTGATTATGTCATGCAATATGCATTAGGCAAGTACATTGTAAAGTCTAAAATATGTTATATAAATAAAAATATATTAAAATATTAAATATGTTATTTGTTATAATAACAATAATAAATTAAAATATTAACATAAAAACTATAACTTTCAACAATAACTAACATCACAGACCATGTTTTCAGGATCTAAAGGTCAAGGTCAAGTCATCAGATGACCTTCCTCCCCTCAGAAACCCCGAAGTACTCATCGGTGAAAATGACCTGACCTCGTTGAGCTACCTGCACGAACCTGGAGGTACCTGGTATCGGTCCTTTCATGAATTATTAATCAGCTGCTATATTATTCATGATTAGGCATTTGAAAATGATTGGCTGGGCTTAGAAATGATGGATTTGATAAGCTTGTGGACAAAAAAAACCCCATTAATTTGAGTTGATATTTGATTGACTTGTACTTCATGTTCTTTGTACTTTGTACATTTTAATTTTGATGATGTTATACTTCAATGTTCAATGACTTGGGATTGATTGATTGGTTGGTTGGTTGATTGATTGATTGATTGATTGATTAATTGTTTGATTGGTTGATCAATTGATTGATTGATTGATCGATTGATTCCATTCTGTGACCATGTCACCTGATTTTCAATCCAACAGTCCTTCACAACCTCCAGATGAGATTCTGCGAAAGAAACTACATCTATACTTATTGCGGTGAGTTTTAATGCCGTGCAGGTCTCTGTTTTTTTGTTTTCGTTCGATCACTCGATCGCTAAACCTCAACAAGTCCGACCATCTCGAAACACGATCTGTCCGTCCGACACGACACGATTCTCACGAATTCACGAATGCCACTCTCATAGTCGTTCTGTCGTCTCTGATAAAATTTTATCTTATTTTTCGATCGTATTGAATTCTCATAGATTATTTATTAATTCAATTATCTGTGTTTTTGTGAATCGTTTTTGGATTAACTCGACCTCAACTCGTGAGATGCAAGCAACAAACACGTTGCAGTTGCCATGGAAACGAGGAAAGAGCACGGGTCGATCGAAATGGTTTATGGTCGTCATTTGCGTTCGATTAGCGATTCTCGAGTCGAATGTTTTGAATTTCAAATCTCAATTTCCTGTAGTCAATAGTTTCGGCTTCACTCAGATATTCTGAGGCATAATTTGTTAGGCTTCGTGAGGAATGTTTAATCATTTTTATAAGCAATCAACTGATTCATTCTATCATCATCATCATCATCTTTATTTTGTTTCAAATCAATCAAAGCACGGTTCAATCAGTGCCGCACGTGGTTGGTGACTGGTTGTAGGATTGGTTTGTTATTGGTTTGTTATTGGTTTGTTATTGGATGGTCAGACTACTTAATCAGTCCTCCATTGAAAAGACATTCATTGCCTGCAACAGTCTCGTCGTGACGTGTCTTTCGAATCTCTCGTTCAAAAGATCATTATCATGGATTGGAATTTCAAATTTAAATTCTTTTTTAAACTGGTCTTATTTGCTGTCTCGGCCTCGATGTAAATCGTTCGATCAAGAAACGACAATCATCATCATCATCACCAATGCTATCACCATCATCATAATCACTATCATCACCATCACCAATGCTATCACCATCATCATAATCACTATCATTGCCATCATCATCACCATGGCAACCGCAATTCCACCTTCTCAGGCATCGTGCTGGTCGCCTTCAATCCTTACCAGCAGCTGCCCATCTACGACAACGGCACCATCAGGGCCTACAGCGGCCAGGACATGGCAGCCATGGATCCACACATCTTTGCCATAGCAGAGGAGGCATTCAAAAGGATGACCAGGTAGGAAGAGAGGGAGAGAAGAATGACTCGAACATGGAATAATAATAATTATTATTATTATTATTAAAATTGATATAAATTTTAATAATAAGTAATAATAATAATTACAATAATAATAATAATAGAACCTTAATTAAAATAATAATAATAATAATAGAACCTTAATTAAAATAAAAATAAAATATTAATTAAAATAAAACGATGCACAAATTTGTTTAAAAACTTTAGATTCGAAGAGAACCAATCCATCATAGTGTCTGGTGAGTCCGGGGCTGGAAAAACCGTTTCGGCGAAGTACGCCATGAGGTACTTTGCAACCGTGTGTGGGGCGGAGGACGAGACGCAGATCGAGAAGAGGGTACTGGCCACCAACCCCATCATGGAGGTGATGATGATGATGATGATGATGGTGGCGGTGGTGGTGGTGGTGGTGGTGATGGTGGTGATGGTGGTGGTGGTGATGATGATGATGATGATGATGATGATGATCTTGTTACATAGGAGGGGTTGTTTTAGTCGATAGAAGAATTATATTAGATTTAAGTGTTGGAAATTGATCGGGATTTTTAAAAGTGATGTTGTGATGTTGTGATGTTGCGATGTGAGAAAATAATTTTTTTATTTCAAATATTTAAGGACAAATGCAAATATTCTTTTAATAAATATTTAATTAAATTCTTTGTCAACCAAATGGGCAACATAAAAAGTGGTCTCACAGTTTGGTTACAACCAGTTGCTATTATTATTATTGTTGTTGTTGTTGTTATTGTTTGTTGTTGTTATTGTTTGTTATCTTATCCACAATTATTATTATTATTATTATTATTATTATTATTATTTTCCAGGCCATAGGAAACGCCAAAACAACAAGAAACGACAACAGCAGTAGGTTTGGAAAGTACATTGAAATAGGATTCAGTAGGAATGAACATATCCTTGGTGCCAACATGAGGACCTACCTGTTGGAAAAATCCAGGTGAGTCATCCACGTGTTTATCTGTTTGTGTTTGCATGTGGATGCAAAGTTTAATCGTTTGTTTTCTGCATGTATTTTCACTTTTTTTGTTCTAAATTGAAATAATTTATGACAAAATATTATATTTGTTATTATTATTATTATTTATATTTATTTAGTTTTAATTTTTTTTTTTAAATTTCACTTTTAGAGTTGTCTTCCAAGCTCCAGAGGAGAGGAATTATCACATCTTTTATCAACTCTGCTCTGTAGCTGACGATGAGGCTTTCAAGCAGTATTACCTAGGTGATGATAGTGATCCAATCACTCATCCATCCATCCATCCATCCATCCATCCATCCATGCATCCATCCATCCATCCATCCATCCATCCATCCATCCATCCATCCATTCATCCATCCATCCACCCATCCATCATTCCATCAATCAATCCTATCCATGTTCAATTGCAGACAGTTCAGACGAGTTCTACTACACCAACCAGGGCTCGTCATCGACCGTCAACTCCATCAGCGACTCTGAAGACTTTCTCGGCTTCTGTCAGGCCCTGAGTACACTAGGTAGGTTTAATTATTTATTAATGCTTATTATTATTATTATTAATATTATTATTATTAACCCAACCTCGCCCCTTCTCGAAATCGCAGGTTTGAATTCACTGAAGCAGTCTCAGGTGTTCAGGATATTGGCAGGCATCTTGCACCTTGGAAACATCAGGTTCTTGGAACACGAAAAGTCTGCTGATGCGAGCCACGTGGCAGTCAGTATGACTCTGTTGCTTCGTTATTTTTCTCGGAACTTTGGCTAGAGTTCTGTCATCCATTCTATGATGATGATGATGATGAGGATGAAGATCAATCAATCAATCAATCAATGTGGTTTTTTCTATTGCAATTGTTAAAGATGAGTCAAAATTGGATGGGATTTTTGATGTCTTTAAATGCTATTTGCGTTTGTTTTGAAATTAATTCTATGGTTATTTAACATCATCCTTGTCATCATACCATTTTATTCTATCCATCCATCCATCCATCCATCCATCCATCCATCCATCCATCCATCCATCCATCCAATCAGGACAAGGACAAGCACATGAGCATCTGTTCGAAGCTCTTCGGAGTCGACCAAGATCAGCTGAGGTTCTGGTTGTGCAACAAGAAGATGATCACAGTCAACGAGACCCTCTCCGTGCCTCTGACCATATCACAGGTGACGTAGATAATAATAATAATGATGATGAGGATGATGACGACGACATGTTATTATAATTATTGTAGTTATTATAACAATAATAAGTTGAGGAATGATAGAGGATTTCATAATCTCCGATAATAATCGCTACTGTTGTTGTTGATATTGTTGATATTGTTGTCATTGTTGTTGTTGGTGTTGTTGATATTGTTGATATTGTTGTTGTTGTCATAGGCTACCTTCTCTAGAGATGCCCTGGCCAAGCACATCTATTCGAACCTGTTCCTTTGGATCGTCTCTCAACTCAACAAGTCCCTCTCCTCCTCCTCGAAGATGTCACGCTTCATCGGAGTCCTCGACATTTACGGGTGAGCGACGTCACGAACTTCTCACGAGTCGACATTCCATGTCGGCTTGTCAGACGCGTCCGATTAAATGCCTGACTTGGTTTTTTTTTAGTTTTTGCAAAAGAAGGAATTGTGTTCTCAGTGTAAAGAGATATTGTTTTTATTATTATTGTTATTATTATTATTATTATTATTATTATTATTATTATTATTATTATTATTATTAAATATGGCCACTTATGATGATAATGATGGTGTGAAGAGATTTAGAATAACATGATGTCATTGTTATTACGTTTGAAGAGAGTTATGATGATGATGATGATGATGATGATGATGGTGATGACAATTATAATAATAACAGCACGGCTCAAGTGGTGTTGATTATGATATCTGATGATGATGATGATGATAAGGATCGTGTCCTTGTGTGTGATGACGCAAGATGACTATAATCGTCGATTGCTTCCTGATAACATCATCGTCATCAATGATGACCTTTCGACCTTTGACTCATCATCGGTGAATGTCCTCGTTTATGAATCATTTATTTTTATATATTTATGATGATTTTAAGTCATTTTAATTTTAAAATCATTTTAAATTTTAAATTTTATTTTCACTTCAACATCAGATTCGAAACGTTTGAGATCAACAGTTTCGAGCAGTTCTGCATAAATTATGCTAATGAAAAACTTCAGCAACAGTTCTGTCTGGTGAGGATGACCATCATCATCATCACAACCACCACCATCACCACCACCACCATCACCACCACCATCACTACCACCATCATCACCACCATCATCACCACCACCATCATCATCATCATCATCATTTATTTATTTATTTATTTATTTATTTATTTATTTATTTATTCATGATTAGAGAATTAAAACTGTTCACCCATCAACTCACTCCCCAGCATTCCCAGCACCAATCATATAAACGTACCAATGTATTCTTTCACTTATAGCCAATGTTGACCCCACGTTGACCTTTCACTTCTTGAATTTATTCAATAATAACCCTGATGATGATGAATTAACCCTTCACTGCCTTCCATCATATATGAGTTTATTCCATCCACCCATCCATCCGTCCATCCATCCATCCATCCATCCATCCGTCCATCCATCCAGCACGTCTTCAAATTGGAACAAGAGGAATACGTGAGAGAACAAATTGAATGGTCCTTCATCGACTTCTACGACAACCAACCGTGCATCGATTTGATTGAAAACAAACTCGGAATTCTCGACTTACTCGACGAGGAGTGCAAGGTACGTGCATCCGATTATGTTGATGATGATGATGATCTTGGTAGCGACGATGGTGATACCGACGGCGTCGGTCCTAATGTTGGGTGAGCGACAGGCAAAAAGACACCTTGCTTGCAAAGATCTTTAGTACCTGACCTGACCCACTTAAACTCTAACCTAACCCTAAGCCCTTTCTGACTTCTTGACTCTGGAAATCCATGGCAAATCGATAAAATTTATCCAGTCTTAGGTTGTCTCTTGTCTGTCACTTATATCCAGGTACCAGTATCCAGGTCACAGTAGGTATTACAAAATCTCATAGCAATATAAGCAATTTAGGCAACATGTAAGCAATACTTGTACAAATAGTACAAGCATCATATGCAACACAACCATTTTGTACTTTGCAGATGGTAAACGGTTCCGACGAGAACTGGTGTCGGAAGTTGTACGAGAAGCACTCGAAGCACAAACATTTCTCGAAGCCTCGAATGTCCGAACGATCGTTCGTCGTTCATCACTTTGCAGACGACGTTGAATATCAAATCCACGGATTCATAGAAAAGAACAGGGATAAAGTACTCGAGGAACACATCAACATCTTCAGAGCCAGCGAAGTTGGTCACGTGATGATGGTCGTGGTCGTGGTGATGATGATGATGGTGGTGGTGGTGGTGATAGTGATGATGATGATAATAATGATGATAATGATGATAATGATGATGATAGTAAGGACCTAGTATTATAATAACCTCCATCTTCGACAGTACGAACTGATAGCCGAGATGTTCCAGGACAACAATCATCATCACAACCAACAACGCCATTCCTCCACCTCTGGGGTGAAGTCGCCTCAGGCGAGGTCCGTCCAGGTGAGACCGGCAGGTGGAAAAGAGTCTCAAAGGTCTTTCCAGCAGATTAAACAACATTCGAAGACTGTCGGATCTCAGGTGGATGATGATGATGATGATGATGATTAATATTAAAACTAATAATTTATGCAAGCATTGTATTATAAGTAATGTTTATTCATAGTTTAAGGTTTTAGTTTAATGAATATTTATGAATATCTTATTTTCTGAATAATTTGTATTAAATTAATTAATTAATCTTAATTAATCTGTTTGTTATTTGAAATAAAATTATTTTTAATTTATTTTTAATATTATTAATTGTAAAAATTATGTTCCAGTTCTCAGAATCTCTGAACTTCCTGATGGAGACGTTGTTCTCGACGACCCCTCACTACGTACGTTGCATCAAACCAAACGACTACAAACTGCCGTTCACGTGAGATTCTTCTACAAATGGATTGATTATTACTATATCATTTATTTATTTGTTTATTTATTTATTTATTTATTTGTTCATTTATTTATTTATTTATTTTTATTATATATTTATGATGATAATTCATCATAAATTCAGAGTGAACTCAATTTAATGCTACAATTGATTTCTTTGGTCATCATCATCATCGTCATCATTAACACCTAATCGTCTTAAATTCAGATTCGACCCGATACGATCGGTTCAACAGTTACGAGCCTGTGGAGTCCTGGAGACGATACGCATCAGTGCAGCCGGATACCCCTCCAGGTGGGTACTTACCTTTCCATTCCGTATAGGACGAAAACCTTCACGCCACTACCTGCTTCCAGGTGGACCTATGCAGACTTCTTCAAGAGGTATCGAGTGCTTGCCTTTTCCAAGGACATCGTCAAATCCGACCTCAGGAAGACCTGCGAGAACCTCCTCGGAAAGCTGATTAAAGTATGTTCCGATGATGAAGACGACGATAATGATGATGATGATGACGATGACTAGAGCTGTGATTGTATTTTGTTCAATATTGATGAGCCTGATACTGAAATCTCAGATAACCACTAGATAATCAGTAATAATAAAAATAATAATATTAATAATAATAATGATAAAAGACCATCAAAACAACATTAACCAGGAGAAAGACAGATTCCAGTTCGGAAAAACCAAGATCTTTTTCCGAGCAGGGCAGGTGGCGTACCTGGAAAAGGTGAGGTCTGAGAAGTTGAGGAAGTGCAGCGTCGTGATGCAGAAGATCGTCAGGGGTTGGTTGGCAAGAAGGAGGTACGAGAAGGTTCAGACCATGGTCAGGGGGTTGCAGAGGTTTGGTAGGGGTACATTGGCTAGGAGGTTTGTAAAGAATTATTATTATTGTTATTATTATTATTATTATTATTATTATTATTATTATTATTATTATTATTATTTCAGTGGCTGATGCTAATATTGACTCTTAAATCAGTTTGATCAACTTTCCCATTAATAATAATTATTATTATAAATCAAGAATTATAAATGTTGTATCTTGAATTACTTAAGTAATAATAAATTCTTACAATATTATTACATTATCCACAACAATAAATATAGTTATTATTATTAATATTTAATAATAATTATATTGGCAATAATAACGTACAAGTTTTTAAAATATTTATTTAAATTTATTATTCACAGGAAGGCAGAATTCCTGAGGAGGACGAAAGCAGCGACAAAGATTCGAGCAGTTTGGTTGTGTTACAAGGATAGAAAGAAGTATCTTAGGATGAGAAGGAATTTCATAACCATCCAGGTACTATTCATCTACATACCAGCATCAAATTATCATATTTATTATTATTATTATTATTATTATTATTATTATTTTTATTATTATTATTATTGATAGATCTTTTATACAAAAGAACACTGCAATAATTAGATTAAATATTAATTAATAAATAAATAAATATTATCAATATTAATTACCCGTACAAATAACTTCGTTCCAAGGCTTGTGCAAGGGGACTGCTGGGCAAAAAGAACTTCCAGAATCTGAACACCGCCATCAGGGTGGCCACCATACAGAGGTGCATCCGTGGTTGGTTGTGCAGGAGAAAGTATAGGAGGGTCGTTAAGGGCATCACGAAGATGCAGGGTCTCGTGAGAAGGATGATAGCCAAGAGGAAGGTCAAATTGCTCAAGGTCTGTCGGGTGTTTTTTGAGTGGATATTGAACATAGCTTTTCCAGTGATCAATTTTCCAATCATGGATTGATCATTTTGAAGGTCGAGGCCAAAGATGTTTACCTCGTGAAAACTAAAGGATTGGAAAAGAAGATCATTGAACTTCAACAAAAGTTGGATGATAAGGTATCTGAATACTAGAATATTATAAATATTACACAACATTTAGAATATTATATTGCTATAATATCACAATAATATTTAAAACATTACCTTGAATGATAATTGAGGCATGACAAGCATTTTATAACAATTAGTTGCTGACCGAGCACATTCATCCCCTTCAGAACAGGGAAGTAAACAACCTGAAAGAAGATCAGGAAATCAACTCCGAACTGAAAGTCGAGGTTCAGAAGCTGAGGGGAGCCAAGCAGTCAAACGCCTACATGGCCAATCAGGTATCGGAACTCGAGCGCAAGATCTTGGAGCTGATGGGGCGCCTGGAAGAGCTCCAGAAGGACAAGGAGAAGGTTCTCCAGGAGAAGGAGGCCATCAAGAAGGAAAAGAACGACCTCATCAACAACTTGAACAACGAACGTGAGATGCTCAAAGATCAGCTGGAGACGGTCACCCAGGAGTTGAAGGCTCACGTGGAAAACCAGGAGGAGGCCACGAAGAGAAGGATCGAGGAGGCCACGCTGGCTCTGAGCCACGAGATCGAGATGGAAAGGGCCAACCACCAGAGACTCATCAAGGAGCACAACAGACTGCAGCAGCGACTGGACAACCTCCAGTCGGACAACTCCGTCTACCTGGGCACGCCCAAGGCGCAGAAGAGGCACAGGAGGACTCCGTCGAATCTCAGCGACTTCAGTCTCGAGTCCGAGAGCAGCGCCGGCGACAGGAACGACATGGACTCCGGCTACGGCTACTCCAAGAAGAAGGAGCTCGGCCACGACGAGACGGACCACGGGTCTCGGGCCAACGAGGCCGTCTATCCCCTCGAAAAGAAGGACATTTCGCTGGTCGTGAAGCTCCAAAGTAAGCTCAAGGATCTCGAAAAGGAGAACCGAAAGTACCGAGACGACCTGAACAGGCGGGATTTCCCGTGCCAGGACGTCATCTTCAACCTTTCCAATCTGCCTCTCGCGAACGTCTTCGAAGCTTTCAAGATCCAAGAGCAGGAAATCGAGAATGCCGGACTCCGGAACCAACTTTCCAGGCTCCAGAAGGTCCTGACGGAGAGCGCCTCCAACTACGACGTCAGAGGCGGAAAGACGAAGCAGCTGTACGACCACTTCGAGTCGCTCAAAGAGGAGTTGAAGTTCAAACACAACGAAGTCGCTCGACTCAAGACTCTGCTCTTCAAGTCCCAGCAGGAACAAAACGACGACAACGGCGCCGGCAACTACGGCGGGGCCGGCCGGTCGACGGCCGACGAAACCGCTCGCGACGGCGGTTCTAATCCGGCAGAGGCGGCCCCCTTGAACGAAGACGGCGAACTGAACTTGGCTTACGAATCTCAAAAGAAACTCAATCAACTTTTGGAAGCAGAACTTCAAAGAGTTCAAGAGATTTCACAACTCAGGAATCAAAACCTGCAGTTGCAGATCGAAACGCTCGACAAGGAAAACAAGAAGCAACAGAAGATCATCGAAGAGGTTTTCAATTATTATTATTATTATTATTATTATAATTATTATTATAGTTATTATTATTATTATTATAGTTATTATTATTATTATTGTTATTGTTATTATCACTTTTATTATTATTATTACTATTATTATTATTATTATTATTATTGTTATTATTATTATTATTATTATTGTTATTATTATTATTATAACATTGTAGCATTATTACCTAAAATTATAATTTAATTGGTTATAAATATAGATATTATAATTAGTAATTATATGCTTATATTATGAATGATTATCCAATCAGAACATTCAAACAGCCTTCTTTTCCCTCCTCAGAACTTGGATCGATCGACCGAAGCCAAAGTGACGAACTCGATGCTCTTCGAACTCTCGAAGGTCACCAGCGAGAACGTCAACCTGCACGACTTCGTCAATTCGCTCCAAGACACGAACAAGAAGCTGAGGAAGGCCGTCAGGATTTACTCCAAGCGACTCAAGGGGTCGGAGGTCGACGAAGCCAACCTGGAGCTGGAAAGGGAGTTGGCGACGGACGACAACATGCCGCTGGTCAAGTACCACCAGCAGAGGGAGTGGATGGGAATGCTCGAGTACAGGAAGGAGGACGAACAGCTGCTCTTGCGCAACCTCATCTCGGACCTCAAGTCGGAGACGATGCTGAAGGAGATGCCTCAGCTTCCGTCCTACCTGCTCTTCATGTGCATCAGACACACGGACTACATGAACGACGACGACAAGGTCCGGAGTCTGCTGACAGGCAGCATCAACGGCATCAAGAAGGTCGTCAAGAAGTCGTCCGGCGACCTCGGCAGGGTGGCCGCCTGGCTCTCCAACTCCGTCCGACTGCTCAACAACCTCAAGCAGTACAGCGGCGAAAAGTCTTTCCAGGCGGAGAACACCCAGAAGCAGAACGAACAGTGCCTCAAGAACTTCGACTTGTCCGAGTACAGACTCATCCTGAACGACCTGGCCGTCTGGATTTTCCAGGTGGTCGTCAAGTACGCAGAGTCGAAACTCCAGAACGTCATCGTGGGCGGCATACTGGAGAAGGAGTGCATAGCGGGCTGCACGACCGGAAAGCCCGCGAGCGTCCGACAAGCGTCGACGGCCGAGAGCTCGGAAGAGAAGCGAGAATATTCTCCAGACGACGTCGTCAAGGTCTTGAACGACGTCATGCAACATCTGAGCGCTCACAACGTCCAATTCGACGTGGTAGGTCAGCTGTTCCGTCAGATCTTCTTCTTCGTCTGCGCCACTGCACTCAACACCCTGCTCCTGAGAAAGGACCTCTGCCATTGGATGAAAGCCGTCCAGATCAGATACAACTTGAGCCAATTGGAGCAGTGGGTCCGAGACAACAAGTTGAACGACTGCGGAGTAGAAGAACCGCTGGAGCCTCTCATCCAAGCCACGCAGCTGCTCCAAGCCAGGAAGACGGAGGCTGACGTCGACAGTCTTTGCGACGTCTGCTCGAAGCTCAACATGTCGCAGATCGTCAAAATCCTCAACTTGTACACTCCCGTCAACGAATTCGAGGAGCGAGTTCCGATGAGTTTCATCAGAAAAGTCCAGGAGAAGATGGCAGACTCGACGACCTCTGACCCAGGTCACCAGTCCCTCATGCTGGACACCAAGTTCCTCTATGCCGTCGGTTTCGACTTCAAGCCCTCGGCCGTGGCCATAGAACGACTCGACCCCCCCGTGGCTTGGGGACTGGGCTTCCTCAAGAAACTCTGATCGATGGAGGTGTCTCTTATGAATGTCGATTCATTCGTTCATTCCTTCGTTCCTTCGTTCATTTATGAGACCTGTCGTTCCAGGTGATGGCATTCCTTTCTTTAATCACTTGTTGTCATCATTCATTTTTTTTGCATCATATTCACTGTTGTCGTCATCATCGCTCTTGAAGTTGTTATTATTATCATTAATATTTTATTATCATCATCATCATCATCATTGTTATTATTATTATTATTATTGTTATTATTATTATTATTATTATTATTATTAGTTATAATTGGTGTTGATAATCAAGATATGATTAGTGATTTGATATCAGTTTCTCACTGCACTCCTCCATGAACAACAGCACCATCATCACCATCATCACTATCATCACTATCACCACCAACACCATCATTACTATCATCATCATCATCATCACCAACAACAACACCAACAACAGCCTACGTCATGTTCACTTGAATCGCTTATTTGTATGCAGTCGTGGATGGCATGGAGAACAAATTGTTTCCTGTCGATGGTTTTTTTAAATTTTAAAATCAAAAATCATTTTTAATTGATTTTATTTCTTAAATTATAAAAAAAAAAAACATCAAAATTTCTCTCGCTGCGTTGTTCGCGTCATTGGAAGAATGATGATGACCACGACGACGACGACGATGATGATGATGGTGGTGATGATGATGGTAAGCCATGTTTTATTTCCTCATCGCTTTGACTTGCTTTGTATAATTATTATTATAATTATTTATTATAATAAATTATTTTGAAATTATAATAAATAATTTATTAACAAATTTTAATAAATCGTTATTTTGTTGTTACCACCGGTTTTGCAAATCATGATTTTGTTTACTATTTGGGCGTTAAATCAAAGAAAATAAATCATCATCGTCGTCGTCGTCATCTCCACTCGATGTCCATCCATTTATCAGACTGGTTATCAAATGATTATCTGTTTCT
Source organism: Hirudinaria manillensis (assembly GCA_034509925.1). Lineage (NCBI taxonomy): Eukaryota > Metazoa > Annelida > Clitellata > Hirudinida > Hirudinidae > Hirudinaria > Hirudinaria manillensis. Next base: position 13,789,482 of record CM067526.1, read on the forward strand.
TTTGGAAATAATTATTTCTTCTTAAAATAATTATTATTTATTTCTGAATAATTATTTATTCCTTCTCGAAATAATTTTCTTTCGTTCCGTCCGTGAGGTCTGCTAGGATGTTGAAATAACATTTCAAAAATATTTTAAGTCTTCCTTTGCAAGCGAATTGTTGCCAATTGTTTTCTAAATCAATTTATTAAACATCAAAATCGATATTTTATTTACTTAACGAGGACTTTAACTTTTTTTGTTCAAGAATTTTCTTTTTTATAATTTGTTGTTTTTTCTTCTTTTTCGTGTCCTTCATGCAAAGGCATTTCGAGCGATTTCTGAGTCTTTTGTCTTCATTTTGTTGGAATTTAAGAAGTCTTTGCATTGATGTCTGACCAAATATTGTCCAACGTTTTGCATTACTTCTAGAAATCAAATTAATAATTTAATAATTATTATATAATATAATTACATTATTATATCACTATAGGATAATTATATTATTATTATTGTTATTATACATTGTAAATCAACTTCCAAATATTAAATTAACATTAAAAATTCATCTCGACTTTAAACAAAAACTCAAAAAAGAAGACAAAAAAGACAAAAAGCAACATAACAGGTGAGTGGATGAACCTGTGATGGAGATTGAAGTTTATAATAACTTTAAGGTGGGTGCTGAATTGATTTTAATTTAATTTTATGAAAACTGCCCACCCACACACACACACACACAACCGAGGCACGCCCCCTGGTGCCGAGTTAATTCCCAAATTGTTTTGGACCTCACGTAGACTTGGCTTTATGTGATTTCTGGCGATGAAATCCAACAATGCTAACTTAGGAAGCAGCTTTGTCTGCCTAAGTCTTCATTCTGGAACCTTTCCAGTCAATGATCTAGCGCCTCATTCGGCCTATCTTCATCAATCCAGCGTCACCAATCCATCTGAGTTTAGACTTCTTTGACGCAAAGAATAAATTGATTATTAATACAAAAATATAGTTAAGAAATAAAAAGGAATGGATGAATTCATTCGAATGTTTTAACTTAAGATGCCTACTGAGTGTGTACGCAATAACTCTTCCCTCTGACGTCATTGGCCGTCTGAGGGCTTAATTTTCGGTCGTAAGGAAAGTGGGTGGAATGACCCGCAACAGGGCACCTGTTACGCCCCCTCCTGTGACAAGCGGTTAAACAGGTATTCCCTCACTAGTCAGAAAGAATGGTCTGCTATCTTATTGGTTTGGGTTTTCCTGTATTTTATTTATTTATTTCTTTATTTATAAAATCCAAAATCATTCTAATTTTATTTAATTTAGTTTAATGGTTACATATTAAGTTAAATTATTTGGAAAGTTGCAATTCTGAAAATTCCTCAATTATCGTTTAGAACTTTAGGAAAGAATAGATAATTTAAGAATCGTTCAAGGTAATCGTTAGTCTTTTGTCCCGCCACGTGTGTCTCTTCAATGCGACTTCTTTGAGACAATCAAATGGACGAAATAAAGCTTTGGGTTTTCCACTTTTTTTTGCAAACGTTTCTCGAACGTGAATGCATTCCATGATTTCCAACAGAAACATAAATTCGTCTTTTCAAACTAATATTCTAAATCCATCAGCTGAAGATAATCAATGGAAGGGATGTGACTTATATATATATATATATGACTTATTTATATATACATCAGATATATATATATATAGATATTAGTATGCATACTATATTATACCATGTATATCATTTTATAAAGTTCAAATATGTCAAGGAGGACATATTCAAATCCAATTGGAATTCGTATTCATAGTCAAAGTAGGTAGCAGTGGAATTCATTTTTCATTCCCTTCCATTGAATCTTTAATGACCTTTCCGTTACGCATGGAATTGTCAAGCACCCGATCCTTGCACTGTCTCTCTCTCCCCTCTTTCCTCCTCTCTTCTTTCTCTCTCTCCCCTTTTCTTTCACTCTCACATTCTCTCCATCCTGATCATCTCCCACGTTCGCCAACTTCAGTTCTTCCACGAGACGTGCGACTACACGTCAATCACTTCCAACAACACATCTTCAAGTTTTCCATCGAACGTTCCACCATATTTTTTTTTATTTCTTCAGTTACATGAATCTCACCAGCAGCGTCACCAGCTTCTCTTGATCCTGTTGAACACGACCACATCAAAGGCGGTTGTTCTTGTAACCTCGGAGACATTGTACAATGTTCAATGCCCAGAATCGTCAGCTGAATTTTTTTTTTTGTTATCACTAAAAAAACAACGATTTGTGAATCTATTCGGTTAAAAGGGATTTTATTATTTTCTAAAATTTAAGAATTGAATTCTAAACAGGTCTTAAGCAGACCACAAAATGTCTCCAAATGTGTTTTTACATTTTATATTTTAAAGTTTAATCGTGTTAAGGAATATTTTTTGGAGAATATCATTTTATAAAAAATAATTCATTGAAGTCCGAAGAGATTGAATGTAAAATCAAGAACGAAAGATGAAAATGAGGCTGCTTATTATTAAAACATGAACCTCTTTCTGTATAACGAACTTAGAACCAATTTTAGGTGTCGTGACGAAAGCATCGGACAAAAACCCCAGAATTCCAAGAATATCAGAAAAAGTCAGCCCGAGTTTTACCGGGGGATTATTTACCCCCCTGGTGGCAAATTTTGTGGCCAACAGTATACATGCAACCCTGACTCAATAGCCCCTCCTTTATAATAAATTCCGCATAAATTTTTTTTAAATATTCTTGATTTTAAAAAATAATTTAAAAAAATGATGTTAAAAAGTCAAAAGAAATAAGATAAACATGTGTAATCCATAAAATTGGTGGATGACTTTTAACCCTAAGATTGTTAGATGAGACGATAAAATTTCCATAATTGAAACATAATTGAATGTTAATATTTGTAATAATTTTAATATTTATGATAATATTAATATTTATAATAATATATTATAATTGAATATTATTTGAATGAATTAATAATGGTTTTCCCAAAATATACTTTTTCACAATATTTTTTAAACTTGAAATATCTTCTGATGAAACAAAGAAAATAATGTTAATAATTTTAATAATATTGATAATAATAATAATAACAAAAAATTTAATGCCTAATCACTGCCTGTTAAAATATTAACACTTCGATTTCAAAAGAATGACACTTTCCAGCTTCCTTCGACAGCAACAACAACAACAACAACAATATCAACAACACAACAACCGCAACAACAACAACAACATCAACAAACCGTTCTTCACTTATAAATAGCGCCTGAATTTTCTTTCGGCTCCAGTTTTTGAAAAAAAAAATAAAAAAGAGTTCCATAGAAGACCTTCTCTTTAAACTCGAAGCGAATCTACCTGGAAAAGCCATTGACGAGAATATCTCCCAATTGCTTTCCAGGACGCAGATTCAATTTCCACTCATCAGATTAGCGACTCGGTACAAAGTTTTCTCGCCCAAAAACCCCTCCCCCATACCCCATAGGGTCCACGGACGCGGCCCGAAACCACAGGACAAAGAATTAGAAAGGAATAGCTTCCACGAGAGATTTCATTCCCATCCTTTCAATCAATCAATCCACAAAGCAACATGGAGAACAATCGATTAATTCGATCGAGAGCATTTCATAACCGGAGTCGTTGTTGACCCGGCCGTGTACTCTCCGGCTATATAAGCTCGGAAGATGTCGGTTGGAGTGACAGCTACAAAACCAGGTGACGTGGCGAGACGAGCAGACGACTCTTTATCTTTTCCATCAGCGTTTCAGCGTTTCTTCAAATCGTGACCTCTGAAGCTGATTTTTGTTCCGAAATTGATGGATTTTTGAAGAAACATTCTCTTATTGAGTCTTAAAAGTGGAATGTTTGAATCGATGACTGAGATGCTAGTCTTTGTGGTCTATGAGGAATCGCTTTGAGGGGACATTGAAACGAGAAGAGATCAATTTGACATTTTGACCTTCAGAGAATGTTTCGCGGCCGAAATTGAAAGACTTTTCGACGACCAAAGTCCATAAGAAGGAGGACCAAGGACGATGCTCAGGTTGTTACTGGTTGCCACAGTTCAGTGCTCTCTCCTTATATTCGCTTCAACGCTTTGGCCAGGTTAGTTAAGATGAATTGATACCATAATTGTAATTACTCTTGCAAGTGTAATAATAATAATAATAATAATAATAATTTATTTTATTTGGTATGTAATTATGTGTTTATAAAAAAAATTACTATAAACTTAAATTATTAATGTTGCTAATTGAACTACTGTTAATGACAATGTTTGCCGGCATTTTCATTCTGACCTTTTCGAGAAGTAATCACCCTCCCTTGCACCGATAACCTTTATTATCGAATAAAAATAATATAAAAAAAATAAAGCAAAACAATATAAAAGAAAATAATATAAAAAATGAATAATAATAATAATAATAAGAAGAAGAAGAAGAATAAAAATAAAACGTCACTAATAAGAACAATTTGTAGAACAAATTTCTAGAAAATCTTTCTCTATTTTTGTTAAATTCCCCACTCCAGGAGAAAGAGAAAAGAGAAAAAATGTAATTTTAGGATGAATATTTAAAGAATTTCACCAAGCAACAAAATAAAATTATGATTTATAAAAAAAAATGTACATATTAATGTTTCTCTTGGAAAGAATAAAAGCCATAATTAGTTCCACAAAGGTCAAACGTGCAAAGTCAGGGCCCCGTCCGCTCGACGTTTTATGGCGACCTAATCTCTAGAAGAGCAATTGCTCGAGAGATAATAATTCTCCAAAACGACAAACAAATTTTCTTTCCAAGATTTAGATTCGATCGACGACCAGAGATCGAGGGGGCATCCGGCCGGGCCAATCAGGTATGCGATGCACAGATTGCTCCCCTTTCTCGGCATTCGTAGACCCGATGAACCGGGTCAACCCATCAAGGCGAAGATGAGACTTTTCCTCGAGCCGAACCCTTCCACACCTCGTCGGTCAAAGAGCAGAGAGGACTCGATCAAGCCGAGTCGAGGCGATGGGCAGGTCATCTGCCAAGACAGTTGTGGTGGTCAGGGGCACTTCACTCATAAAGACTACGGGGGCGGTGAACAGCAGCGTACCGCTGGCCAGAGATTTTCAGATTTCGAGAGGAACAGAAGAGAAGACGACGAGGTGGACATTAGAGAAAAAATCAAGAAGATACTGATTAAAAAACCGGTGCTGGACTCTGGTCTGGGTGACGGGAGGCACCGAATGATCCACTATACCTTCGATCCGAACAAGAGGGGCCCCGGAAACTGCATCAACAACTGCGTCGGACGTGGAATAAAGTTCGTTCGTTGTAAAATCATTTGCATTTGATTGTCTAAAACATGCCGAATGGAACTATGAAGAATGCCTATGAAGACACTTCATTAAATCAATAATTAGCTGTTTAATTGCCATTAAAATGCATTAAATATTATTTTGCAATAAATATACCGATAGAAATGATTTTTGTGGCGTTTTGCCTCACTGACCCGTGAATGGACATGAATATGAAATCAGAGATTAATCGGAGAATATTTATAAAAAAAATGTTTGTGCTTCCATATTTTCCCAGTCTCTCGTGGAAGCATCAGTAGGGCTTTTAACGCTGATTGAAAGCAAAATGAAGCGAACAAAAAAAATATTTGAACACTCCAATTAACTACAAAGAAACGATCTCTGTTCAGCAAAGCGTAATTCTAAAACGACATGTCATTCCAAGAATAGTCGTTCGTTTCGTTATGTAATCATCACCGTCTTCAGTCGTCATCATCATCTTCTTCATTATTATTATTGTTATTATTAATATTATTATTATTGTTGCTGTTATTATTATACTTTCAATTTTATAAATGTTTTTCTTTGCTTTCCGTGATATCTATTTTTGAGCCGGCTAATAATATCCAATAATTAACTGTCAGACAGAAAGACCAAACGTTCAAAAAGATTCGTAAGCTTACCTTCCTAGTCTGCTTCGGTGTGCTTCAAGTCCATTATTTATTCATTTATAAATGGCCTCTAAAAATGTCCAAAGATGACAATATTTCTCCATTCTTAAACTAAAAGATTTTTGTGAGATTATAAAAGGAAACAAGACTCCACAACATTAAGATATCATCAGTCGTCATTTTAAAATCAAAATCCAAAGTCAAAAAACGCTGTCAGTGTGCATGACGTCTGCCACTTAAAACCAAAGACAAAAGACTTAAATCTTGAAGAAAGGCTGCTAAATAAATTTGAAACGGTTTTTTTTAAACAAAATTTATGAACAAGCATTTTTCTTATTATTTTTATATTCTTTTATACAGGCTTCTAAGCTTGTATTATAAATTCTAACATTTTCTGCCGATTATTAAAATAAAAAACGTATAAATATTTATTTTACATTTGTTTTAAAAGCAATTTTATACTCTTTGAAATAAATTTATAAAAACAGTTTTTGACGAAAGTGGAATGCCGCGCTAAAAATGAATTCAACTAAAATGTAAACAAACTCTGATGCCCGATGGCGATGGATCGTAGCAGCGTGAATTCCCTGTTTATTGCGTGGCTGACAGAATGGAGAAAGGAAGCCGCCGAAAAAGATTCAAAAGTTCAGTACATCTACACCAAAGTAAGATCGTATTACTTTGTGCCGAGTCGTAACCAAAGATTTTCTATCAGTTAATTTGTTAATCAACCGGTTGTTAACTTTGACGAGCATTCATTCTTGATTCAGGCCTTGAAAAGTATTAAGAAATATCCGCTCACACTGACATCGGGCATCGAGTGCAAGATTTTGGAAGGATTTGGTGAGTCGATTTTCATGTCTGTTGATTAATATCTAATTGATTTCATGCATTGAGACGTATCAATTAAAAAAAATCTCTAATATCGGAAGGCTATTATTATTATTATTATTATTTTAAAAAAATCCATGCTGTTTCAGGCGATAAATTATGCAGCCAAATCGAAGAAAGGCTGAACAAGGAAATAAAAGAATCTGGTAAATAGAATCTTATGATTTTAAAAAATATATTTTTAGAAATAGTATTACAGAAATTGTTTTCTGCAAATTTAATTTCAAGCTCTTTGATTCAATTCCGATTCGTACAACCCGAGTCTCCTGCAGGCACTTCCCTATCTGCAGAAGAATTTGTGAAGAGCTTCGATTCTGCAAAACGACAGAAAGAACCGAAGGCCAAGTTCACAAAGGTAGGAAGTGATGGATTCACTCCAAATTCTAAAGTCTAATTTCTTCACATTTACTCATTGATTAAGTACATATTAAAGTTAAGATTATGTAACAAAATGATTGTCAATTTCTGAAAATATATTAACAGTGTTGTTAGCACTGCGCATTTAGCCATAAATAATCATGTTGAATATTTTCAGATCAAAAACAAAGCCAGTTCCGTGCCCAGTGAAGGTCAGAATGCTCTTTCAGCCAAGGACCAGTCCATCCCTTCTGGAGTTGGAGGTTCACGACCTTACGTGCCCTCGAAACGTTCGGGGGCATATGCCCTCCTCTTGACACTGGCCAATCACTTCAGGGTAACTTGAAAGTTCCGTCCGAAGTTCAAGTTTTAAGAATATTAAAAACAATTTAATTTAATAAAATAACAATTTAATAAAATTAATTTGAAAATCAATAGAAATTCTTTTAAAAAAACATCGACAGAAGCATCATCAATCCATTGGCGATGGAAAGATGGAAAAGAAGGAGCTCATGGAAGACGCGCAACCTCTGTCGGACGCTTCGTTTAAAATTGTAGGTCGCGTGGAAAAACAATGTTTGTCGTCTGCTTTTATAAACTCAAACATTGAAAATGCCATCATTTGTGATGCTAATATTAATAATTTATGTTATTATTATTGTATTAAAATTATTACTATTATTATTATTATTATTTATATATTTAATTATACATCGTGATTATTATGTAAGACCCTTACGGTAAGAGTTTCCAAATGTTTAACCATCAACCACTTGCAGCCTCCACCTGGCAGCCACTACACTGCCTGGTCATCCATGGGTACTCTGGTCAAGAAGGGTCTGGTCAAAAGAGAGGGATGCCCAGCCATGTACGGATTTTTGTTTTATTTGTAGCTTAATAACATTAATTAAGTAATTAATTAATTATTAACATGCTATTATTCATTGAAATTACAGTTTATTATTATAATTATTAAACCAAACCAGGTACAGTATAACGACGGAAGGTCTAAAAGTGGCAGACGAACTGGAAGCCACTGCCGATGACAACAACTTCGTTTCGAGAATCGTTTTGGAGTCCGTCGTCAATGACGACAACAGCGACGATGACGTCATGTGAGTTTGACGACTCCATCTTGATGGATTGACGGACGGACAGATCAACATTTTTAATAATTTTCATTTTCATGGATTTTCATTCCAGTTTCGTATCGGAACCTGAAGATCCGAAGATTTTCGAAAAACCGAGGCAGACGAGCCGTTCGAGGTCTTCCACGTCTGCCATGGTTTCGAAAGCAGACGCCAACGAGCAACAAAACATGGCGGCAAAACCTCACTGGTGAGGCAATTCATTTCATTGTTGTTGTTGTTGTTGTTGTGCTTGATTTCAGTGTTGATTTCAGAAATTTTCTCAGGTTTGGAATAATAATAATAATTATTATTGACTCGTTAATTATTTTTAATAATCCGCTGAATTACGTTAATTATTATTGTTTTAATAATTGATATTTTCACCAGAAAATCTTTTTTACTCGATTCTTGTCGTGTCGAGCAGGTTTTAATCTTTGGTCGTGTTTCAGGTTCGTTTACATTCAGGAGGACGGAAAGTCCACTCTGATGAAGGACGGAGCTGCTGTCAAAATCGACGGTGAGTTTTTAACAAATTAATCAAAAGATGAAAAGTTATTTGGAACTCCATGCTGAGCTGTATGCGGTTGAGAATTAAGTGGCATGTCATGCAAATAATATTTCACAATCATAATTTATTGCAAGTATAATTATGCCATAATTAATTATAATTAATGACCGAAGAAACAAATTATTCGTTGTTGTTGTCGTCGTCGTCGCAGAGAGGACGTGTGAGGTTAAGTTTCTGATCAGGTGCAAGTACGAAGACCTTCTCCTCTCCGGCAAGAACTACTCGATGGATTATTCGAGGTTAATGAATTATTCATCAGATTAAAATGCTTAAGTTAGGAACTGGTTTATCAAAATATATTTAATTAAATTTAACAAGTTTTCAAACTAAAATGAGTGAAAAATAGATTAAGCCTTGCAAGGTCATTAACATAATATATGCGATATGTTAATCGGTATTAATTAATTATTTGCCGACAGGTCCTGCGCGGAAGCGGGCAGCGTTTATGCCTTCCTCTCCGACAACGATGCTCCCGATGTTTTGGTTTCAGGTGCGAATCATTTTTTAGATGCGACTTTGCGTGCGTGCGATTCTATTGAATTTTTGAAAAAAGAAAGAAATCCTTGCTTTATTTTGTTTTATTTATCGTTTTAAATTCAACTCTTGTTCAGTTTTAAACTTAAAAGTTAACTTTTCCAATTCCTCCAGCAACTTCTGTTCCATCCGTCGTTCAAACCTCGGATGATCTCCAGAAGGGGAAACAGGCAGTCGTGCCAGTCAGTCACGCTTCGTCGCATTCTTCCACGTCATCTTCTGCACTTCCAGCAGCACAAAAAAAAATGTCTGCCAAGTCGAAATCCACGGAACCTGCTCCGAGCAACAAACGACAATCGTCGAACGGAGACGATCCGCCAGAACTGGTCAAAAAGAAACCGAAACTATCGAAGTCCGGTTCGGAAGAAGTCTCCGTCGCTTCTAAAAATAGCACCGGTAAAAATCCACGAACGCAGTGCTCCGGACTGATCGAAGCTCTGAAGAACGTCGCGGTTTCCGATTCTCGGGCGATTCTGACCGAATCGAGAACGGAAACCTCGGAATTTCCGAAGGTTTCGCCGGGGGAGGCGGACGTGGTTCTCGTTCCTGGCAGCTTCGAGGTCGTCCTTCTCGTGGACAACAGGGAGTCGCTGTGAGTTGTTGTTGTTGATGTCATTGTTACTGCTGTTGTTGCTGATGTTGTTGTTGTCACTACTGCTGTTGGCTGTGATGTTGTTCTGGTTGTTGCTAGGGCTTAAAATTCGTCATAGAATATGTAATATATATTTATAATAATATAATATTAAATATTTTTTATGGGGTGTTTATTTAAACAAATATTGTATTGAATAAGTTTCATCTAGGTGGTGGTGGTGATGATGATGATGTCACTGCATTTTAATTAGCCAATTAATATTCATTAATTATAATTAATTATTCAGTGGTCCTGCATCGAGGTCGTCTTCGGAGGAAATGCTTCACAACGAACTCAGAAAGAACTCGGTGACCTTTGAAGTGAGGCAACTGCAGCTCGGTGACTTTGCATGGGTGGCCAGGGGTGCTGCGGGTGAGTGGGGATGATGATGGTGGTGGTGGTGGTGATGATGATGACTTTAATATCTGTTGTCTTTGTATGACACCTCATTTGAATTTCATTATTGTCGTTCAAATGTTATTGTCATCGTTGTTGTTATTGCTGTTGTTATTGTTGTTGTTCCAGTTGAACTTGTACTCGACTACATTGTCGAGAGGAAGAGAATGGATGACCTGGCGAGCAGCATCGTGGATGGGAGGTTCAGAGAACAGAAGGTTGTTGCTGCTGTTTTATTGTTGTTGTTGCAATTGTTGCTGTTGTTGTTGCTGCAATTGTTGCTGTTGTTGTTGCAATTGTCAGCACAGTCAGAACAGCCATCGTCATTCTGATCGATTAGACATCAATTTGTTGCCCAAAGTGGCCATCCTTGTTATTTTCCCACAACATAAATTCAAAGGCCCTCAACTTAACAATGCATCATGCAAGGCATTCATTTAATGTTCAAATATATATAAAATTATTACTATTATTATTATTATTAATATTATTATAAAATTATTAATATTCGAACATAATAAATTAAAGATTAAAAATAATAAAAACCTTTTCCTTTCTCCATCGCCTCCAGTTCCGTCTGTCCAACTGCGGCCTGTCGAACGTGGCGTACCTGGTCGAGGAAAATGGCAGGTCGTCTCAGCACCTGAGCATCCCCGAAGCATCTTTGGAACAGGCCATCGTAAACACGCAGGTACGCAACATTGCAGTTCTGATGTTGCCGAAAAAAATTCGTTTTTAATTATTTTATAATAACAGTAATTATGGTTTAAATTATGTTATAATAATAGTAATTATGGTTTAAATTATGTTATAATAATGTTATTATGATTTTAAATTATATGATTTAATTATTTATTACAATGTAATTATTTGTTATAATAATGTTATTATGATTTTGATTATGTTATAATATTAAAGTTATGCTTCAATGTTGTTGTTTGTATATATGTCGTAATACATTATTTGATTTATTATATTATTTGATTTGTTCAGTGATTATTTATTTATATTTTTTTTTATATTCCTTGTAATGTGTTTGCCACCTTTTATTATGTTGTGATATTACAATGTGATTATGTGGTATTATGATGTTAAATCTTTAAAATGCAATTTTTTAAAAATCAATTAAATTATGCAATTATTAGAATTTTAAAATAAATATTATTTTAAAAAACCTATTGATCGATTGATTGATTGATCGATTGATTGAAATCAGGTCGTGGATGAATTCATCGTCAAGAGGGTAAAGAGTGCAAAGGAGTTGACAAACTACCTCGTACTCATGACCAGGTATCTCCAGAGTCAGTACGAAGTGGGTGGAGCTTAAGATGAATATTTAATTTCAACATTAGAAATTAGAAAATTATTCATTGATTATATTGAATATTTATTATATTATATTTTATATGTTATTATAATATATGAAAAACATTATTATTAAATATTATGTATTATATATTATTGTTATTATTATTATTATTATTATTATTATTATTATTATTATTATTATTATTATTATTATTATTATTATTATTATTATTATTATTATTATTATTATTATTATTATTATTATTATTATTATTATTATTATTATCATCTATTCAATCATTCATCCCAGAAAAAGACATTGTATGGATTCAAAAGGTTTTTCCGCCTCAGCGACTCCACATCTTCTTCTTCATCTTCCTCCGACATTTGCCTCATGACCTACGACTCCTTCAGTGAACATTCCTTGAAATCCAAGGTGAGACATTTTCTCAGGTTCTGAACACAGAAAACAAATGTCCATAATTTTCGTCCCAGAACATTAAAATCTATTATTTGGTTTTAAGACAAGAAAATGTTAAATATAATTGCATAATTAATTCAAATAACTGTTAAAGGTACATTAAAAAACTTACGGTTTATAATTATATTATGTATTTATTTGAGCATAAATATGCATAATTTTTCTGTTGCCAGTGTTTGACAGTTTCTGAGATGTTCCTGAAGCAGTTGATTCAGATAAACGGAGTGACTGCCGAAAAGGCGTGCACCATCGTCCAGAAGTATCCGACTCCTTTGATGTCGGTGAACTATAATAGATTCTTGTTTATAAATGCTTGAATAAATGGCTATAAATGTAAACAAATCAAAATAAATTAACCACGAAATTGTGATCAAAGACTCTACGAGGCTTACAAGAATTGTGCTGGAGAAGATGAACGTAACAAGATGTTGGCAGACATCAAATGTGGTCCTCTGAAGAGGTAATTTATGTTACGATATCATCACCATCAAAGCCTTATGATGATGGTGACAAATATTATAACTGTCAGTTAATATTACAGATATTACAACTATTACTATATATATATAGTATTACATTGGGATGTGGTGAAAACAAATTCATCCCTCTTTTAGGAACCTTGGGCCAGCTCTCAGTAAGACGATTGCAAATCTGTATTCCTAGTTGAAGAGTATTTTTTGGCTTCATCACAATCCAGCCCGAGTGTTAAAGTGAAATATTTGCCTGTAAATAGTTTGTGAATGAAGTTTTCTACCCTTAATTTATAGGATTGTTGTTTTTTTTTTCAAATATTTTTGCAATAAAAGCTTATTGTTTGTTTTCTTGGAGGGTTTTAAAACGATCTAATGAGGTGACAGGGTGAATTCTTGGTTGTCACTGCCACTTGATTGGATGGTCCATCTCCTGCAGAAAAACCAAAAATTTCATCAAAGTGTGATTAGATTAATAGTCGAAACTCGTTTTGTGTCATTTTGGGATTGATTCGAATCCATTAACAATTGGAATCAATCTGTTGCGGCATGTTATCGTAATCAGTGGGCCAGCTGTGTTTATGTTCAGCCATCAACAGCTGAATTGAGATAGCTAATGTCGTGCGGAAGATGGCGAACGATGCTGGTAACCAGAAATTACTCGAAATGTTAACATGTCCGATTTGCCTGGATAAGTTCCAGTCTCCAAAAACATTGCCTTGTGCTCACTCCTTTTGCGAGGAATGTTTGGATCTTTGTAGGGGAGCACACAGAAATTCATTAGATTGTCCCATGTGTAAACGTAATGTTAAGTTACCTTTTTACGGAGTGAGGGATCTGCCGGTAGACCATCGCATACTGCAGATCTTCGACATCTACAACTACTGCCAGCAGCAACAACTACAAAACCAGGAGAATGTCGACATCGTCGACTCCAGAAAGTGCCACTTATGCAAAGCGCAGAAGCGACGACCGCCGCCTGACGCCACCAAGCGCTGCGGTCAATGCAGCATGGAGTTTTGTTCGGATTGTGCTGCAAAACACGATGCAAATCCGGTCTTTGCAACGCACAAATTGCACGATCTGAACGATTCAATGGACGTTTGTCCAAAACACGTTGGCTATCCTATCAAGTACTGTTGCAGGCAGTGTCAAACCCTGCTCTGCACCATTTGTGTTCTTGAGCACAGCACGGAGCACAAACAAGAGCCTTGGGATAGATCGATGATGGAAAAGAACAAGGAACAGCTGAGAGAAATGTGCCAAGAGGTTAGAATGGAATGATGATCACATATGATCATTGTCAATTAAGCAATGTTAGGAGAGGAGTTGGGAATTCTATTTACTGAAGTGGTTAATCCAGTTTTAATGCTTGATTTTAGTCAAATTAATTTATTAATTTTGTTTAATGATATTTTTAACATCCATAGTAGCAAAGCATTCAAGTAATTGCCTAGTAAAGTTAAAAATTTCTGTATATTTACTGTTAATCTAATTTTAAATAAACCAAATTGCTTAACTAGGTGCATCTCTCTCTGACTTTGGTCATTACAGAATGGATCTGTTGCTATCTGACTATTATTTTCTATTTTGAACTTCAAATGAACATAAAAAAGACCAATAATGCATTATTTAAATGCTTTTAGAATATAAAAAATATGCATGCATACTTAACCAAATACATAATGCATACATAAACATAGAATAGCATAGCCACATAGCATAATACTTCAACAGAATTCATTGGCATTAATTCCAAAGGTGTCCCTAAAGATGAGGGAACTGAGAGGTAAGACCAAACGACTAGAAACCATGAGACAGAAACAGCAAGGTTCTCTCTACATCCTTCAGACCCACATCAAGACCAGGGCAGAAGAGCTGGTTCAGAAGATCCGAGCCAGGGAGAATCAGCTGCTAGAGGAGAGCCAAGTGCGCTTTGATGGATTACTCAGAGACTTAGGATTGGACGGCTTAGGCGATCTCAACTTCAGACTGACTCAGGTTGGCCTGACTAACTAAACATGTTATTTTTTATCTGCTCATGAAAGCAAAATAACTGCATCGTTTTATAAAGCTAAGTTGAGAAACTGGTTTGCTTGCTTTGCAAAGGCACTAATGACCTCTGTGTAACTAATCAGTACAAAGTTCGAGGATTGAGCCTGCATTTTGAATTTCCTCTAACTCCACAGATGGAAGCTTTCCACTCTGATGTTGAGTTCCTTCTGGGGGACAGCTTGGCCTGCAATTGTCTTTTTGCTTACGACGCATTGGCGGCCAGATACAGAAGTCTCGTGCTCGAATCTCACGGCAAATCCAAAGTCCAGGATTGCGGCAGCTCTTCGACGAGGGCCAAAGCTTCCAGGAAGGCCGTGAAATTCGTTCCGAGTTCAACGGGGGAGTCCGACTTTCTCGTCGGCAGCCTCCAGGAATTCGCCGTCGACGGTTCGAACGAAGACGATCCCGTCAGGCAGAGGCAGACCGTCGCGGAGTCCTCTCCCTCTTTTGCCGTGACAGATGTCGCTTCCTCTTCATTATTTCTTGCGACTCGCTCGTCCGTCGGTAACTCGGACATCAGTTACAAGCCGCACAGGAAGAGGACCAAGTTGATTCTGGATGCGATGAAGGGTGACGGGAGTCACGGTCTTGCCAGACTCGAGACGACGAGGAAGGAGAAAAAGATCAAGACCCCGAGTGGAACCACTGCCAGAAACCATTTGTCAGGGATGGATGGGAATGAGGTTTTGACTTGCCCTTTCAAGTTAGAAGGTTCTGCTGCAGTCACTGACGTTGACACCGACGTGCCTACAAATTCCGTCGCCAACAATTTGTTTACGAGCGAAACCAAAATTGACGAAAACAGGAGCACGGGTTTCGCTCAGGCGAATGACTTTGGCCTGGTGACCCTGCCGGCAGAAGTTCGTGCCGAGGCAGGTGCGTTTCGAATCTCTGAGCTTCAAGCTCCACCCCTCGGAGAACGGCCTTCGGCTTCTGGACCCTCGGCATCCTCGCTCGCACCCGGAAACGGAGAAAGCGCTTCTTCGGATGCCCCTTCGGCCGAGTCTCCCGGGCCGGACTCCGGTCCTTCGAAGTGCTTCCGCCCGTGCCTCCAGATAGAAAAAATCGGGGGCTTCCTGGGCAACCTCCTGCCATCCAAGTCGATCATTTTCATCTCAAACTCAATCGACAATCACCCTTACGCAGGTCGGTCATGGTTCTCTTGGACGACCTGTTTCTTAGTTCAATCAATTAATTAATTCATTCATCCATTGATTTCTCTCAAATTTAAATTAATTTAAGCAAAATTAAATAATTAATTAATCGTCCGTCTGCCAATCTGGTGCCACGACCGACGTCGCCACACGACGCGTTCAGGTTCCTTCTCGGGAGGCCTGTTGCCGGAGCTCTTCAAGCCCGCCTGCCCTTCTCCCGATTGGCTGCTGGTCGTCGCGGAGACGGGCTACAGACTCCACGTGTTCGACTCGAGGGGGTCGAGCAATAGGGTGGTTGGATGGGGCAACATCGAGCCACAGGTCGTCGTCTGCTCCGAAGAGGGAGTCGTGTACTGCACGGACAGGAAGGACATGACGGTCAAGGCTTTCCATCCTTCCAGGGCCTGGTTTTCCACGTCCTGGAAGGTTTTGAATTCTTCTTTGAAGCTTTTTAAATAAAATCATGTAAATATGAATTGATTAATAATTATGAATTAATTAATAACTAGGATTTAGCTAATCAATCACAAGACGATATAATAGTAATTTGAGGAATCAATTTGAAAAGCGTTAAAACTGTGACTACTTTTGGAGTAGCATTGGCTAATTTAGGGACGACATTAATTAAAATTAAAAACAAAAGAATTGCCAGCTCTACCTCAAAACGGTAAATTCCAGAGTGGGATGTTCGAACACCCTCATGGACTGGCCCTGACGACCAGGGGGCACTTGGTGGTCACCGACGTCGGCAGGAGGACCGTGACGGTCCACTGCGGTCACACCGGTAGACTCCTGCAGAGGCTGGCTCACCCGGAGACCTTTTCCAGGCCCGCTTACGTCGCCGTCGACAAGAGCGACAATGTCTACGTGTCTGACGTTTACAAGAGATGCATCTTTGTTAGTAGATTTGGGAGGGGGAATGTGGTTGTAGCTATTTATGAGATCTGTTCAGAGGCTGTGATGACATCATGCATGCGTCTAATTGCCAAATTCACTTTAAGAACATTCTGCAAGAGTTTATTTCTTAAATTTTATTATTTAAAACAAAATCGTAAATAATTCATTATGAATACTGCAGGTCTTCGACAACAGCGGTTGTTGCACGAGAACGATAACGTTGCCTCTGAAGAAGTCCAGCGAATCGTATCCTTCGACATCGCAGACTCCGCCCTCCGCTTCGGCGCCGTTCTTTCCCGAAGTGCCCTTTGCGCAGGTCGCCCCCCAGGGCCTGGCCGTGGACCCGAGGGGGAACTTGGCCGTCTGCGACCTGGAAAACTCGCGGATCGTCGGCTGCTCTCCGGACGGAAGTTCGTTCCGCGTCTACGCCCATTGCGCTGACCTCCTCCGACCGGTCAACATCTCCTTCGACAGGAGCGGCGAGTACTTTGCCGTCGTCGAGTCCCTGGACTTTTCCGGCACGGAGCACGGAAGGGTCAAGGTCTTCCGGGTGGCCGAGTGCCAGGCAGACGGGGCCAAGAATCCATCCGAGTGAACGCGAGTCGCTTCCTTTCGGTCATTTTTGGGGCTTTTTCTGGTGTCGGCCAGTCCACGGTTAGGGTTAGGTTTTGTTGAGGTTTGCATGTCCTTTGGTAGTTCAGGGAGTGGTGAGGTTGGGTGTGGGGGTGGAATTTATCGATTGGTTATGTTGAAACTTGGAACAAGGGATTTATCAGGCTTTTAAATCAATCCCAATGGAATGCATTCGTCTGGAATGCACTGAATGATACTTTTCACAATTCAAGCATTTCTTTTTATTTTTAAAAAAATATTTACGAAGCACCTTGAATCAAACTCATCTAAACTGATTAGACAGATCTTAAATATCAATTAATTAATAACAGTTAATTAATTTACTGATCCTTAACGGGCCAGTAACTGGTCAATGAAGTAGTTTCTTTAACATGGCAATGCAGTACAAATAGATAAAAATTCAAAAATCCATCAAGAATGCTTCCTAGATCAAGCAAATGAATGCAATCCAACAGAACAGACTGACTTAAATCTCGAACAAGCCATGCAATAACCAAATCGATTTTGCACAAAAATACAAAACATTTTTATTGAAATGTTTTTTGGAATCGAAATACCACGAGAGGGCGTATCCGGCCCGTGGTATCCCAGCCATCATATCATCCCGGACTTGGCGTACATGGGCAGGTGGTAGTAGTTGTGGTGGAGATAGTTTGCCAGTTTTTGGTGGATCTTCTTGTCGAAGCCCCAGTTCTTGTACGACTGCGCCAACTGGACTTTGTTTTTTTCTTCCGTCTGCGATAAGTTTTCCAGCGTCATTTTTATAAATATTTTGGCGTTTATTGTTGTTTTCATTTTGCACGGTGCTCGATATAATCGTCGTGAATATATCACGGTTGGTGTTTGTTATTGTTGTTGTTGTTGTTGTTATTGATATTAATGTTAATTTAATGTTAATGTTGCCACAAAGGCATCCATTGTTTGTTATTGCTAAGGTTCTTATCGTTGTTCGTTTTACTGAAACCTAATTTTGTCCACAGGATTCTTTTGTTACCAAATACTAATATTTTATTTTTTTTATAAAATCTTTTTTTATAATCTTTTTTTATAAAAATTAAACTAATATTTGTTCCACCCATCTGCAAGAGTGGCTTGATCTGTTGCAAATATTAAAATTGATGTTGACGTTTACCCACTGGTTGTGTCAGGGAATGAGTAATATTTATTATAATTATAATATAATTAATATAAATAAATATAATTAATATAAATAAATATAATTATAATAAATAAATAATATAAATAAATATAATTATAATAAAAAATTATGATTCCATTATTAAAATTATTATTATTTGAGCGGAACACTTGCCAAATAATTTGCATCCAAAATGTTCCTTATGAAGTCCTCTATGTTGTCTTCTTGGAAGCCCTTGATGACATTCACAGGCTGCCAGGGAAAAAATTGGAAATAATTATTTTATAAGGTGCCCGGTGTATAAATTATAATAAATATTAATAACATAATTAACGTAGCAATAATATAGATATATATTGATAATTATTGGATTATGGTTAGCTAATGAATTAAATTGTGACAGTTTAATTAGACTTCCTAGTCCCAACGATGCCCCCAGAACCCACCACTACCAGCATGGTCATCTCAACACTCACCAATTTGCTGGCCAACAGCAGCCTAACTTCTTCTCTGAAGTCTCTGAATCTATCGTGATATAGTATCATTGCCCAGGGTTCATGGAAGTATCTGAAATTGTATAGAACAAGATCAAGAACAGGACAAGTTGAGTTTATCTCATCTTAGCCGATGAGACCAAAACGGAGCTTGGTATCAAAATGATCAATACTTGAATGACTCAGGATTGAGACCAATCAAGACCGGGATGAATGTTTAATGAATAAAGCTAATTGAAGAGGTATGGACTAATTCTACTGATGATGATGATGATGATGTCATCTCATGGCTCTACCATGACACCCCGCCCCCTGGACTGACCCGAAGAGGTCCGAGATGAGTCCCTCGTACCAACGTCCGAGAAGGTTGTTCAGGTATTTGTGGTGGAGTCCGAACAGGTGGATGATGTTGGATATGAGGATTGCCTGCATTTCAAGCAGATAACTACTGTAATAATAATAATAATAATAATAATAAATAATAATAGTAATAATACTGACAATAATGAGATCAATAACATAGGCCTCTTAACAAATAACTCAACAATAATAATAATAATAATAATAATAATAATAATAATAATGAAGAAGTATAATGAAATCACTAATACAGGTATGGCCTAATGCATTCATAACTGTGAATTTAGCATCTGCTAAAACATTTGGAGGCTTGCCATTGGCAAAATTGGTTCTTTAGTTCTTTGTAATAATCATCATGTTTATTATTGTTATTATTATTATTATTATTATTATTATTATTATTTTATCAACTACAATAACCTTTGTAAACATAATAATGATAATAAACATATGATACTGATTGCAACAACCACGATCAATCGTCAACTCACCTGACTACGGAAGCAGGTGATCGTTTCAACCACTTGGTCCTTACTCAGGTGGAGTCTGAAGTATCCCTTCTCTTCATTGTCCACTGATCCAGATACAAGTATGATGCCCTAGAATGGATAATTTATTATTATTATTATTATTATTATTATTATTATTATTATTATTATTATTATCATCATCATTACTATTATTATTGTTATTTACTATTATTGTTGTTATTGTTATTATTATTATTGTTGTTGTTGTTGTTATTATTATTATATATCCCGTGGCTCACATATGATGGATCTGCCATTTCATGCTTCAAGAGCACATCCAACTTGGGCTTGTGCACGTGAAGATAGTTGAATCGACCTCGGTGTACAATTTTAGGAAGGTCACTTGGTTAATTAAGTAATCGGTTACGTAATTAGTTAATGACGTCATCGACGTTAATGATGGCAATGTAGAATCGACTTCATGACCTGTCAGGATTAGTAAGGCTTTCAAAAGATATAGAGAGTTTAAAAAAAAAATATTAATCATTTCCAAATGATGCAAAACTCCGGAAGTACCTGGAAGCATTCCTCCGACGATCTTGGGACAGGTGTAGGTCGTGGTTATCTTGACCCGAGAAGTCTGGGGCGTGGGAGGATCGTAGGAAGGGTCGAACGAGGACATCATGCTGGAGGCCAGCTGCGGATAGAATCGGACTTTGACGTGCAGGGAAAAAGCAGACGGCAAACGGTCTGCTATAGTTCGTACGGATACTTCCCGGCAATAAGCTTAGCAGAAAAGACAGAAGCCTATCTTTACTACTGGCCACCAAGCGATGGCAGCAAAGGAGTAAGCGCTATATAAATGGCTCCTCGTGCAGGCACTCCCATAGTGCCACACAAAAGGCTCCTCCGATTTCGTTTGTGTACAGTTCCACACGAAACAACTCAAACAACCACGTCGTAGGCTCTCATCCTTACGTGCTGTCCGATCTCTTTGGAGTTGAACCTGAGATGCGTCCATTCCTCGCAGTAGTAGATCCTCTGGTACTTGGTCATGGGACCGGCAGCCCTGATGGCAGGGTCGTTGGTCCTGAAGTTGGCGTCGATGACCAGACGTCTGTCGAAGACGAGGGCCGAGCAGTTGATGGCCTGGAAGGCATCGTAGTCGATGCCCTTGTGGTTGTACAGCAGTAGCATCTGATGGAGGGTGGGTTATGTGGAGGGTGTTGGTTAGTAATTATTTACTTTTATAATTAATTATAATAATAACATTTTTTCAGGGTGAAGACAGTGGATTATGATTACAGAGGTATTTAAAATACAACATATGGTTACGACAATATAGCAACGATGATGATGACAATCATAACAACAATAACAATAATAATAACTACAATTATAATAACTACAATTATAATACCAATAAAATCTTTAAAATCAATGGTTAAAAATCACATCTATGCCACTTTCTACATTTCTACAATTGGGACTATGATTTGAAATGTCTGAGACATGCCTTGCAAGGGATGTCCAGCATGCCGTTGCTACCCTTAAGAGTGACCTGGGTCAAGGTCAAGCTATCTGGCTTGGTGGTCCAATGGCTGAGGTGCATGCCCTTGATGACCAGCAGCCTACCCAGCTTGGAGAGCACCTTCTTCATCTTGCATTCAATGTCCGGGTTGTTGAAACAGGTCATCTGTTGTCATAGAAACGTTTTTGGTTTTAATAACGAAGGAATACGTGTCGAGGTATTGAATATAAATAATTTAACCTAATTATTAATAATAATTATTGTTATTATAATAACAATTAGTTTATTATTAGGTTATTTGTTCAATTCATGAAAATAAATATTGGAAAAATGATTTGTCTTTCTTACACGATGAAGGATAAAGATACATGTCCTACCAAAGACGTATTTAAAATATTGATCAGATGTAATCCATGTATTAGAATAAACATTGATTTAATTAAAAGTTATTATTATTATTATTATTATTATTATTATTATTATTATTATTATTATAATTATTAGTTGCAAGTGAACGTAATTCAACTTCTTCATAGGCATTTGGTTGCACAAAGATGATCTGCTTGCTTTTGATTCCCGAACTCAGAAGTCCGTTGAGACAGCAGTAGGCATCCAAAGAGTCTCCGTAGATGACTATGCCCCCTGTCAGATGAAAAATAATAATAATCATAATAATAATAATAATCATCATCATCATCATCATAATAATAATCATCATCATCATTTACAATTAATATGTATTCATGTATAATCGTGTTATATAACGTTATACATAGTAACATTAACAGTAATAGTAGTCGTTGTCATCGTCGTCGTCGTCATCATCATCATCATCATCATCATTGTACACTGTCATTACTGCATCAGGACAGAAGCAAAGAATCAAGTAATCAAGTAAGTCTAACTTTCACTTCCCAGCGTCTTCTGGATTTTGAACAGATTGTTCTCCGCATCGACGAGGTCATTGATGACGATGACCTGCTCGGGCACCGGCGACACGAACTTCTGACCTGGCGGCGTGTCGAGGGTCACGTCGACCTCCCCGGTGAGGGGGTCCATCTGGGGAGGGCAGGTGACGAGGTACTGGGCGCCCGTGCAGAGGACGAGGAAGTCGTACGGTATGTGAGACTTTTTGTCTATGGTCAGAATCTTCTCTTTCCTGCCGTTTATTTTTAACGTTCTAATTTTTTTAATCTATTTCAATTTAATTTAATTTAAAAATGCTTTTAATTATAATTATAATATTTAATTATAATTTTTGCATGAAAAATAATCATTTGACCCATGAATGGATGGATGGATGGATTAATGAATAAATGATCAAATGAATGTATTTGTGGGACCAAAGTGACCTGACCTATCTATCGAGGTCATCTGACCAACAACGACGTTGACCCAGTTCTGCAGACCCATCTCCACATAATCCAGATCGGTGTAACTGTAGCTGGATGAGTGAGTGATTGGGTGAATGGGTGAGTAAGTGGGTGGGTGAGTGAGTGATTGGGTGAACAGGTGGGTAAGTGGGTGGGTGAGCGAGTGGGTGGGTGAATGAGTTCACATTCAAAAAGCCGCCACACCTGAGCTTTTTCATACCAATTTAAAGACTCATTTGTTTATTCAACGTTATTCTTAAATATTTTAGTTTGCAATTTTTTTTTTAATTGTCTTTTGTACTCATTATTTCATTACGTTGTGCTCGGTCGTGTCCGTGCTAATGTGCGTCGACAGTGCCTTGACATCCTAGGACTAGATAAAAAAGGCACTTAAAATATTGGAGGAATTGAATTGAATTGAATGAATGGCAAAACCTATGGGAGAGCATTAGTTGGGAAAATATGCTGCACTTCCTGTCCCCTGGCAGACCATTGGCAGAGATGAGGGTCAAGTTGTTGAAGCGCAGGTTCGAACTGTCGGACGAGGAAAACGTATTTGAAACAACAACAACAACAGCAGCAATGATGATGATGACGACGACGACGATGACATCAATAACAACAACACTTAATTTTTGATATTAGAAAACTGTTCCTTCATAGATGATTGTAAAATGACCAGTCTTGGAATGCAAGGGAAGGACCATCACTAATCAACATTTATTATAATTTGAATATTTATAATTATAATTATAATATTTAAATTATAATATTCAAATTTTCCAACCTGAATATCAGAGTCTCCAGGAAGGATATGCCGACGTCAGAAGCGCCTACGACCACGATTCTTGCGTTTATGATTTTCTGGAATAAAAAAAAATGAATTCAATCCATTTAAACCTCTTTTAACTTGTGCACATCATCATCATTTAATATGTGAATTAAAACAATACTTTACTTATAATATGCTTGAGCTATGAGCCTCAAAAATCTTTATCTGGTATCGAATGATATTTAGAATTGTCTACAGTTAAACATCAAAAATGATCCTCCGTTCTGCCGCCGAGAATCGCCTCGTCGGACCTTATGGGGCGGGGGCACGGGCACCGCTCGTCCAACGTACCCTCGGCTCCAGTAAGAGCTTCCTGTTGATGTGAAGGAGGGAAAAGGGCTTCCTGGAGTCCAGGATGCGATCGACGGGCGCGTTTTCGCCCAGGCTTTCCATGTTGTACTGGATCTGCCTCCTGGGACTGACGGGCACCATGTCCTTGATGGAGGTCATCGTGGTGCTGAAGTTGAACTGCTGCTCGGGTCGATCGGGGGAAGAAAAATAATAAACGACGGCAACGATCTTGCGAGCCGACCTGACGAGGGCCGGGTGTCCCTCGTCAGGTAGTTCAGAAAAATGGTCAACGTCGTGAGGGGATGATAAGAGAAGATGGAACCATGATTGGACACATCATCATCGTTCAGATCATTCTCAATGAGCTATAGCCGTCATTGTCGTAATCAGCTTACGAACCTCGTTTTTGGTCTGAGGAGGAAAGCGATAATAATAGATGCATGTCTTTCCTGAAAGCCTCAACACTTCCTGAAAGTCATCAAACAAAGTAGAGAAAAAATTAAAATAAGATTGAGCTCCATATCATGGTGGTGATCACGTATGGTCACACTGTTGCAATGTCACGATGGTGTCATGATGATAATGATGATGTAGGGGTGGTGATGATGGTGATTGTACTGATGATGGTGGTGATAAGGTGCCGAGGTTAGCAAAAGACAGTACCTTGATGAAATGCTTCGAGTAGTGGTTGAATATCGGATTGAGTACGAAGTGGAGCAGACGAGCGTGCTCTTCGCGCCTGTGTTGACTGTAGACGATGAAATGCTCGATGTTGTAGTGGGCCCTGATGTACTCCATGTCCTGGAAATGGAGACGACGACGATGATGATGATGATGTTGATGATGATGATGATGATGGTGGTGGTGATGGTGATGATGATGAAGACGATGATGACGGAGATGGACGTGAATATACGATGATGACGACGACGATGATGATGACGATGTTCAGCCACTTGACTTTGTCATAATAATGACTAATCCAATCATCTACTCATCCAATCATAATCATCACCTCTTCTTTTTCTATGATGGCCGTTCCTATGATCTGATCTTCCACTCTGGCCACATAGGCCTTCATTTCCCTGCGATCCTGATGATGATGACAATTTATAATAAGATTATTTTTATTCTTATTACAAATATAATAATAATAATTACTAATATTGTTACATTATAATAAATTTTTATATTATAATTATGATTATATAATTAATATTAATTAATATATTATATAATTAATATTAATTATATAATTATAATTATTATTTTAATTATTATCATCTCATATTTTCATGACTACCTCGCTGACACCGCAGTCTAGAAACTGTTGCAAGTTTTCAACAACCATCTTTCCATCGGCACCGATGCTTTCGATGAGACTCGAAATCGGTTCCACGTCCTCCAGGGTGGCCTCGTGTATCACGATACTATCGAGTACTCCCGGCGCGCAGAACACGTACAACTCTTGGGGGATGATCTTCGTCATGAGGGGGACCAGACGCTGCCAGATGATCGACCGAATCAATCGCTGGAACGAATCTATCGATCGATAAAATCAGCCTGACTGGTATCGATTCCCAATCAGAATCGTAAAAGGTTCGAAGGAACTCTCGCATTGCTAGTACCTCAGTATCTGAGTAGTATAGAGTAGTATCTCTTAAAAGACACATTACTAGTATCTCAGTATCATTATGAGTACAGAGTAGTATCTCTTAAAAGACACTATGCAACGGGGGGTTTGGACATTTTATCGAAACATTAATTATCTTATTCAAATATTATTCCTCAGATCCTAACTTAATGGACTGGCAGCCCAGAAAAAAAAATTGGAGGCTTTTTGGAAGCATTGGCATGGTTTAAACCCACCCTTTTGAACCCAAAGTACCCATCGTCATGGCATGGTTTAAACCCACTCTTACCCTTTTGAACCCAAAGTACCCATCGTCATGGCATGGTTTAAACCCACTCTTACCCTTTTGAACCCAAAGTACCCATCGTCATGGCATGGTTTAAACCCACTCTTACCCTTTTGAACCCAAAGTACCCATCGTCATGGGTAGATGTCGACGACTCACCGTGAACCTCTGAATTAGTGGAAATTCCGGTACCAGGTGGGGCACCGTGATGATGCAATAGAACTTGTCGGGAAACATTTGGAAAACTTTCAGCAGGAAGTCACAGGACCTGGAAAAGGACGGGAGATGTTATTTATTTAAAAATTACTTGGTGTACAAGAATTATAATAATAATAATATTTATTTATTGTTTATTTATTTATTTATTTTTATGATAAGTTAAAGTTGATTATATATTATCTGAGGACAAATACTAGATATTGTTATTATTATTATTATTTTATTATTATTATTATTATTTTATTATTATTATTATCATCATCAATATTATTATTATTATTATTATTATTATTATTATTATTATTATTATTATTATTATTATTATCATTATTATTATTATAATTATTATTATTATAATTGTCACATACCTGGATGCAAATCTCTCATCCATGGCAAAGAGTTCAATGCAAATGCAAGAAGTTGGTCCGAAAAACATTCCTTTGTAGTGAGCCGTTTGTGAAATGTACTCAGTGAACCTCGACATCATGTGAGGCGAGATCTTACGAAGATCCATGTCGCTCTGTAAAAGAATTTGAAGATGATTTGTTATTCAATAATAACATTTACATTTATAATTAGCATTGAGGTCATTAGCATATTCTAATTAGCAACTCCATCATTAACATATTATAATTATAATTAATTATCCATCATATAATTATTATTATTATTATTATAATTAGCAGCATAATGATGGCATCGAGTACACCTGGACAGCCCACCTTGATCTGGGATTGCATAAACCTCGGTAGGAAGATATTCTTTGCCTTGATGGTGATGTCATAAACGGATGCATAAGAGTCGTCTGCATGATGGTAATGATCTCCATGACGGTTATGATGATGATGACGACGATGATGGTGATGATATTGTGCGTATTAAAAAGTCCGATTAAAATTCAACAGGTCGACGAGAACGGCAGCCTCTCGTTTTACCTGCCAACTCGATTTCATCGAGAGGATAGTTCTCGAAAGAGGAGGCCAACAGGGAATCGAAGATCTTCTCCTTGCTGCGTATCGCGGACAAGGGCCTGAACGTCATCACTGTGAAAACGGAGAATCGAATTCAATCCGGTGACGTGTGTGATGGCGTGTGCGTCGTGTAGTTCTCTCTGAGATTTTAGGGTGATTAGATTGCTTGGGTTGAGGAGTCGATGAATGAAATGATGGTAGTGATGATTATTATGTCAATGATATAGAGCGTGATGATGATGATGATTATGATGCTAGTGAACTGGTGTTTTTTTTTGGGTGGGTTTTAGAATGTGTAAGCTGAGACTTCATTGATGCCCCTTTTTTTGATGGAGTTTGGCAAATGCCGGGCCAGAAGACATTATCCAGTCATGACGAAACCATGTATTGTGAAAACAAAGTTAATTAAAAGTTAATTTTTTTTTCTTTAATTTCTATTTGTTGTATTTCAAATCCGTCGACTATGTAAACAAATTGGACGTTTACCGTCTTTAGCCTCATTCGTCGACACCTCCTTGGCCCCATCCTCCAGTTCCTTGACTCGCTCCCCCTCCATTATCGAATATTTGTCCCTCGCGTCGGGCTGTCTGAGGTAGTTGAACGAGTTCAACTCAAAGTACGGTGTCACCAGGTCCAGATTGAACCCGGCATTGAGGGACATTATGCCCACTGCCACTCCCTCGACCTAACGGAATGGAAGATGGGTATTAGAGACCTTCAAGGGTCTTGCAGTCGCATGGCCGGACCAGACGGGCCTGCTAAATCTGGGCAAAAAATTTTGGCCCGTTCAGGACGTACGTACCGACTTAACCCCAAGCTTGCTTATATCTTTTCGACATTCTACCCTACGGTCGTGGAATGAATTCGACGTTCCGCCCTGCACTCACTTCGGCTACCAGGCACTTCATCTTGTCGTCCTGGGCCTTGATCAGCTCGGCAATGTAGTAGTCGCCGTAAGTTGCTTTCAGGAGTTCCGTTTGTCCGTTCAGCAGAGGAACGAGGTCGTCGTTGTCTTCAACCCTGTCGAGGAAAGTCGAGTGAGGTCGGGGGACGGTGAGGTGGTACGGAGGGATTCTAGGATCGAGAAAAACAACACCGACTTTGCCTCTCTGACGTGAAGGAGGGGCAGATGGGAATCTCTCTCGGTTATGAAGCCTCTCCAGTGAGCGTTGCCGGGTTTCTCGGCCAGCGGATAGAAAACCGTTATCAGGGCCTCGTCTGAACGAATGTCGGGGTTTGCATTTAATTAAGAGGGGAATAAATTTAACCATAAGTACAATATTTACTAAATTTGCAAATCCACAAAACACCAAAAGTAAGAACATAGACAAAAGAAATGCAGACTACAACTGATCATATTAAACATACAATTACTGCAAACGATAATTGTTGTTAAAAAGAATCACAGATGGAAATTCCACCGACTCAAAGCTACGTCTTGAGGGCAGATGAGGAAGCAGTACTGAACGTCGGGAATCGAACTGAAGATGTTCCTCATCGCCTCTCTCGCGTAATCCACTTCGAACTCCAGCGAGGACACAAAATAGTGGAGGAACGCGGTGTTCAGATAGTTGATTGAATCTTCTGGTATCTTGAAGCTGGCGTGCAACCATGACAACCAGCTGGAGTGACAAACATAAGTATGTTTGTTTAGATGTTATAATATTTTATTTCAAAAATATATCTTCTGCATTTTCAGACCAAATCACTGACACAAAGCCTTTCATACCTTTCCAAATCAATATGCAGTGTAGACTTTGCCATCATTAGTCTTCACTAGTCAAAAGTATGCCCTTACCAGGCCTAGGTCCCTGACTTTGAAATTCCTATTTTTAAATTTTATGTTGATCTTCTAAACACCTACTTGACTCTGTCGACAGTATCGGCAGTGTAGTTCGGGTAGTCAGAGAAGCCTGCATAAGCTTGAACGACATCTCTCTCGTCAGTCATCGCCAAAGACAAAAGACACTTTTCTCTGAGAACAAAATAAATTGCTTCAACAAGTGCATGGTCTTGACCAACAAAAGCCATCCCTAGATTCCAATTGAAGGGGTCAAAGTCCCCAAACCATTGCCTCATTAATAAGATCTTCATTTTAACTATTTAACTAAGAAAGCCTCTAGCCACAAACTACAAACAATTCCAACGGAAGTCTAAAGAATTATTTAAAGTTGGGAAACGCGATTACATGAGATCAGGGATGTTGACACGTCCGAATATGGAGGAGGAATCCTCATTCAGAAGGTCACAGATAAGTGGAGCATCGTCAATCTCTGCTCTCCTGGTGTGAAGTATTGGACCTCTTACGGCATCACTTCCACGGTACATTTCCGCTAGAAAAATACGACTGGCGAGAATCAACGTCTGGTTAACAACTGGAAAAAGTTGAGGTGGAAATCTCAATTTTAACTTTTAATAATTGTTTAAACTCTATTATATGTTCCTTGATTTCTCTCGAAACAAGACAAGAAACTCTCATGACAAGAAACATTTTTGATCAAATCGTTGCAAACCAAACCATACAAATTAACACGATTTTTTGTTCAGTTTCCATAGAAACAATTATATATTTAATTTCATATAAATTCGATTTAAATAAATTTTCATGAACCTGATTTAAAATCAGGAATAAGCAGTTTACGAACTCCCTTCGCCGGCCTCCAAAAAATTTACTTTCGAACGATCTCCAAGGCAACGGCAGCGTCGCGTCTCCCATGACACAAAAAATCACAGGACATTTTATTCAAAAAATTATTTCATGAAAAAAATTATTTTTTTTAATTTTTTCCAAATTAAAAGTTTCAAAAAGCAGCGATTAAAAACAAGGAATGACTCAAACAAGCAATCACACCATTAACTGCGAGACACGACCGGTCAGCCCATCAAATTGTAAACAAAATACATTTTAATAAATTACTGTTAATTTATAATAAATTGAATTAGCATATCTCTGACTGCAAAAATAAGAGACCTCTGGCAAAAGACAGGGCCGACGGCGCGCGTCATGAGAATCTATTGCAAAGACAAAATAAACAGTCACAGTCACAAAACAATAAATAACTTTCTTCGATTTTAGTTCAATTTAATACAAAACTCTTCTTAATACTCTGATGATTGCAATTCTTCTTCAAAAAAAGTCAGTCGTCGTCATCTTCCTCGCAACCCTTTATCCTAATCTCTGCCAAGTCGTTCCTTTCGTACTTGACGTACGCGTAATAGGCATCGAAGGAAAGACAGACGAGGCTGTCGTAGAGGACTCTGAACCTGGTCGGCAGGAAGTAGAAGTTGACGAGCTGACTGGCCGGTCCCAGGGTCCACTCCGCCATCATCAGTTTACCGGCTTTCTTCTTGATCGAGTCGACGGCGCGACTCGCGTCCTTTCCTTCGAGGAAGTTGAGGAGCACGAGGTACACCACCACCGTGACCGGAGACATGAGCACTTGGTCGGCAAAGAGCTGACGAAAATGACGACCCTTTGACTCGACGTTTTGAAAGACATTTTGACATTTTTGCGTCACGAAAATTGCGATCGCTGTTGGCTGTGGGTTTGTTTACCTCATAATAAGAAATATATTCTTACTCTCTCTTCTATCAAAATGGATTTTATCCACAATGAATAAAGGATTGCAACTCTACTTAATATTTCATCATGCCTAAAGCCCAGAATTCTCAGTATTTTTATGCAGATTGCAAAAATGATAGACCATAGATAAACAACAGACCAAAGACTAGAAAGTTTCTTTTCGAGCGAGAATAACCTTTTTAAAAATGACTGAAGAACTGTGTCCTGGGAACTTCTTGTCGAGAAAAATATACCAGAAGTGGTAACCTGCACCAAAGAACATGCCCTGAATGCACTGATTTCGAGACCTCGACCAGAGCCAATTCTTCTTGTAGCCCTTGTAGATTTCAAAGTTCTGGTTTATGAAGTCTCCGCCTCCTGGGAGTGATAATGAATGTCGTTAATATGCTAATTGTTAATTTATGCTATGTTTATGATGTGTTACATTATATGACATTATGTTAATGTAATGTCATTAATAACTTTTCATTAACATAAAACATATGCCCTTCTGTGAAACATGAATGAGCTCATAAGTAGTAGGCTTGAACATCTGTGCAATGATGTCTCTCAAAATCTGGTTCACCAAAGTCAAAAAATTTACACAATTTGTTCTCTTAAGCGTATTCTTTTATCAGTTTCTTAATTTCAGATTTCGTCTTCATGGGGGCATTTGGCCAATCAGGGAAAGGTTAGGGTTAGATACCCCCTCCACCTAAAATTACATCCCAGCTTCTTGCAATGGCCTAGGAAAAGAAATGGGACTCAATGACGAAAGAGCCCGAAGGTCGAAAGGAGCCGAAGAGTATCTCGAGTGCCCGTCGAGGATTCTCAAAGGTCGAGTGCTTGGGCAAAGGCAACATTCGCAGGGAATCGAGGTGAATAATGCAGGGACTGATGTCTGAGAGGAATTACATTGAGTCGATAAAAAGTGACTCTCTTAATATTTCTAATATTATAATCTATTAATATTTCTAATATTATATTCTATTAATATTTCTAATATTATATTCTGTTAATATTTCTAGTATTATATTCTATTAATATTTCTAATATTATATTCTATTAATATTTCTAATATTATAATCTATTAATATTTCTAATATTATATTCTATTAATGTTTCTAATATTATATTCTATTAATATTTCTAATATTATATTCTGTTAATATTTCTAGTATTATATTCTATTAATATTTCTAATATTATATTCTATTAATGTTTCTAATATTTTATTCTATTAATATTTCTAATATTATATTCTGTTAATATTTCTAATATTATATTCTATTAATATTTCTAATATTATAATCTATTAATATTTCTAAGGGATGTGATGTTAATACATGCCAGTATGATGTACCATGTTTGTTTGTAAGTATTTCAGAAAAACAAACAAGGAAAACTGTCATTTACACTCAACATGGCAACATCATGGGGAAAATATTGCCTAAATTTCCTGACTGAAATGAATTTTGTTCCATCATTTGGAGCGTGAAAATCTCTATTTGATGTAATTTGTACAGAAGAAGAAGGGGAAATAAACTTAATCTGATCTTGAATAAATGCTAAAAAATTTGCTGATCACGATGTTTGACATTAAACAGTGCTTGATCTTTGGACTTGTGTTACATTCATGCTTCACCAACTGTTCATTTCAGTGGATTTGAAACTAATAAATTGAAATGTTTAATCTGGATTTTAAGTAGAATTTCTAAATTACATGCAGCTAAAGATTGTAACAATTGCCTATAAAATAACTTATATATCACTAGAGACATATTATCATAGTCCATAATTAAAAAAATTGTGTCATTTTAAAAGCTTCCACCAGTTTCACTTCTGACTCACCTCCTAATGAGAGTCCAATGCCAGTATTGGTGACAAGTAGGTACCTAGGAGAAAAGAGTGTGGCCCACGTTCGTTTCAGGCCACCGAACAAGCGGTACGATAAAAGTTTAGCCATGACTTTGAAATTCTATTCCACTAGAATTGTTTTTAAACTTTAGATTATTTGACTGATGTAAATAAAGTGATATTTCCTAGGAGAAGCAACATTACATAATATTGTATTCCCCATCGGCGTCTAAAACACGGCTGAGTGACTCAAGTGATTTCAAACATTAGCATCGCATCACCGGTAAACTTTGTTTAAATTCTGGCCATGCACGGCGCCTCCTTACGTAAACTGGGCGAAATGTTAACACATGTTTAAAAACTCGGATATCTTCAAAATATAAAAATTTATTCAGTCCATAAATTATTTATTTTTTCATTGAGCTGCTACTTCATAGGTATCGTTTGACAGTTTTTTGCATTGATTGCAAAAATAAAAATTTGACCAAATTTTGGATAAATTTTGATTTCATTTTATTTTAATCATTTGAAAGTCAAAAGTAATTCAACAGGGTGGTTTCGAATCGCCAAAATTGAATTTATTTTGCACAACAAATGGATTCCAAAGTAATTATCATAGCAGAAGGAGACACGGAATCGAAATGCTTGCGTTGTACGCGATGTCTGGACATCCATGGAATAATTTCTACTGAAAATATTAAACAAACGCGATCACGTAAATAATGTAGCAACAAAATCTAGAGAAATTGTAAAGGAATAATTGTCTTCGTAAATGTCTTCCATGCAGAAATGGATTCATTATTGAACGCTGTGGAAATTGTAGGGTTGAATCTATTTGATGAAAACCAACAAATGATAACGTTATGACATTGCAATAAGGAATTATGCGCGACATTTTCTTAGGGATAACATTCTTAAATAGAAAGATCTAATTTAAAAAAAAAATATGACCAACCGGATAAAACTCATCTAGAAAGTCTGGAAAGAGGTTGTCATTTACAGGTTAAATTCTATTAGAAGTTATCTTTGCGGCTCAATTTTTGACGATAAACTCCTCTTTTACACGAAATTGTGAAACAAATATTTTAAGTTCACTTTGTTTGCAATTCAACATTTACCGAGTCTATATTAAGATACGAAACACAAAAGTCTTCAAAGGATTATTGATTGCAATGCCTTTAAACTCCAGCATTCGATGCAATACGTCTCGGTGGAACTGCTAGGCTCAGGTGTTGGTCAAGTCCAATTGTATTTAATACCAAAGATATTTAATCAAATGAAAATCATTTTCAATTTTTGAAAATCAAATCAGGCGGATGGAGAAAATGATGGAGGAGTTAACCTGTTATCGTTGTTGTTGTTGTTGTTGTTGCTACTATTGATGTTGTTGAAGTCGTAAACCTTTGTGACGAATTGTTTTAAAAATCTTTTCCAAACTGTGACCCGCTTTCACTCGCAGCAATTAGAAATCTTTTTATGGGCTGAAAGTTCACTTTGGATCAAAACATATTTCAATTCCAAGAGTCAACGCCCGTTGACTTCTTATCGTGGCAGCAAAACAAGTGAAAATAAATGTTAATAATTTATTAGCATTAGTAATTATAACAATCAATGAATTACAAATAATTCAGGTAAATTATCTTTCAAGCGATGACATGATTTTATTAATCTCGAATCAAATATTTTGCTAAATATTTGCACGACCTCGAGATGGGTCACAGCATCAGACCTATTATTCTGTCACCCTTTCATAAGCTGGATGTTATTGCTTTTCCAGTCCAGAACGTTATCGGCGGCTCATCTTTTGATTCTCCAAATCATACCGTTTCGGGAATATTACAGAAGTAAAGACGAAAACAGAGAAGCAACTTTGATCATTCTCGAGGAGAATTAAGAAACAAAAATGGATCGGTTATTCAAGTCCGTTTCGAGCATCAGGGAGATCAAATTCCGTATGGACGACGATTACGTCGACAGACTCAGTCGTCAGTACACGGTCGTCATTCTCATCTGTTTCGGCTTCCTCGTCAGCACGAAGCAGTTCGTGGGCAAGCCCATTACCTGCTGGTGTCCGGCCCAGTTCACCCCCAGCCACAGGGACTATACGGACGCCGTCTGCTGGTTCAGCAATACCTACTTCCTGCCCATAGACGACGAGCTGAAGGCAGACCACCTTTCCACCCACGCCAACATGCGCATGATCAGCTACTACCAGTGGGTACCCTTGATTCTGATCTTCCAGGCCCTGTTGGCTTTCGTCCCGTGCTTATTGTGGAGGTTCGCTAACAAAAGATCGGGGGTGAACATGGCCGCCATAATGGACGCCGCACGGCACTGCTCCCAGGCCCACTACCTAGAGATTAGGGAAAAGGCCATCAGGTACATCGTCAATCAGATGGACAGGTACCTATTGGCTCAGAGGGAGTACAGGACCGGCTGCGTGGTCAGAATCAAACACGTCATCGCCAAGTTCTGCTGCTTTGTCGGCGGAAAGCTGTACGGAAACTATCTCATTTCCTGCTACATGGTCATCAAGGTAATTAATATTAATTAGCTCGTTAATTAATTAATTAGATAGTTAGCCGGTCGGATTAACGATGAGTGGGATGAGTGTTTTGGTAGAGCGTTAGGACGCTATGCGTCGTCGTAATTGTGATTATGGTGATGTTGATGATGATGATGGTGATGATGATGATGATGGTGGTGGTGGTGGTGATAATGGTGGTGATGTCGATGATGATAATGATGATGATAACGCAATGACCTTTGAAGCACGAATTTCATCCCAGTTTTAAATACAGAATTAAATACTGAAAAAAAAAAGAATTAAAAATGAATTATCATTCTCATCATCGTTGTCATGATCGTATTCATATCATATTCATTCAGCCCATCGTCGTCGTCGTCGTCATCATCACTTAAGAGTATCTGATGAGTCATTAAAGTAATTCAAATAAAAACCTGTTTGAAATTCCAACATCTAAAAATAAATTCCCGCGAAAACTACAAAAACCTTACAAGTTTCCTTGGAATTGTTTTATTTTAAATTTAGATTTTTCTAAATAAATAAATAAATAAATAAATAAATAAATAAATAAATATTTATTTATTTTATAATTTTTTAAAGATTTTATAATTTTAAATCCAAAGTTGCTAAATAGTTAATAATAATAATAATAATAATATTCATATTGATATATATGTTACATTACGTATATTATACGTGATACTATTATATAATATCTATAAACAATAATATAATATTATAATATAATATCATCACCACCTTCATCATCATTACAACCATTCCTCCTAAGGTCTTGTACTTAATCAACGCACTCGGTCAACTGTTCCTCTTGGAGGCTTTCCTGAAGATAGACTTCCACCTGTACGGAGTTCACGTCCTGGAACGCCTGGCCCAGGGCTTGGACTGGTCCCATTCGGATAAGTTCCCGAGGGTCACTCTGTGCGAATTCGAGATACGACAGCATTCACGAATGCACAACTACATCGTCCAATGCGCTCTGACCATCAACTTGTTCAACGAGAAACTGTTCATCTTCGTCTGGTTTTGGTACGTATTCCTGGCCTTCATAACGGCCGTCAATGCTCTACGATGGCTCTTCCGCTCCCTGTACTGGCCCGGCCACGTTCAGTACCTGAGGAAACAGCTACGGGCCTTCGATGCTACCCAGAGAGAGGCCGGCATATTGGCCAAGTTCGCCGAAAACTATCTCAGACGAGACGGCATGTTCATCATCCGGCTGATCGGCAACAACATGGGCGAAGTAGTGGCCGGGGAGGTCATATGCGGCCTGTGGAACAACTACAGCATGGAAAGGCGGTCCATAGCCGAGAAGTCTGGTCGTAAGGCCTTGAACAAGGCCTCCAGGGCCGCTGCCGGTGCCCATCGACTGGAGGTCGTCTGACCGAAGGGGCGGAGAGAGAGAGTGAGTGAGTGAGTGAGTGAGTGGGGAGGAAGTGAATTGTGGAGTGATGGAAGGGAACAGAAATGAAAAACCCAATTCCAATTCAACGCTGAATCCTGGCGAACGTTGTAGTCATCAATTCTATTCTACGTTCTCTTCTTCATTGACCACTCTGCTGCAGTCATCATCATCATCATCGTCGTCATCGTCGTCATCGTCATCATCATCAGCAGCAGCATCATAAATTCCTATCAGCCATCGAGCCAAACAAACCTAAATCATCAGTATTGCAAAACGTCACTGGAACCTGACTCACCAAACGAGCCGCCACCGTCGGTCGTCTGTCGCTTCGACGGCCACGACTTCAGTCGCCGTTGAAGCCCGGAGAGTCGCTGCTAGTCCCCGGTGAATTACAGTCGTCTGATGACGGCTCTCATATTCCAGGAAATCCCCAACCCGAGTGAAGTGACTGTGGGGATTTTGAGTTCAGTTTCGAGTTATTTTTCTTGTCGTCATCGTCGTCGTCAACAAGGGTTTAGTTTCTTCTGTGCGTGCTTCAGTTTGGGTGTGTGTGTGTGGTTGTGTGCGTGCGTGGGTGGGAAATGTTTATTGGCAAAACGTGCTGCGCGTGTTTACGCCGACAGACATATTGAGGCTGTGTGGGTATTTCCTGCTGGAAATCGAAAGAGACTCCAATGATTTTTTTCGTATTTTGGTCGGCGTCGGAAATTCCAATTTGGAATGCACACAATGTCTGATTGTTGTTCATGTTGTTTTTATTGAAGCTTGAACGATTTATATTCACTACCAGCGATGTGGTAAACTGCATAATAATAATAATAATAATAATAATAATAATAATAATAATAATAATAATAATAATAATAATAATAATAATAATAATAATAATAATAATAATAATAATAATAATAATAATAATAATAATAATAATAATAATAATAATAATAATAATAATAATACGAAACACTGTATATAATTTAATTAAATAACATTTATATACATATTTAAATATATTTATTTATTTTAATATATTTGTTAAAATTGAAGATTTTCAGGATAATACAAACATTTAAACATTACTTTCGGGTTTTCCCACCACAACTTGAAAGCTAACTTGTAATAAAGTTACATTTCGATGCCATATTTATTATACTATATTTACATTTACATTTACAACTATATTTATGAACTATATTTTTTTACTCATTCATCTCGAGTCTTTCCCTTTCTCTCTTTCATACGCAATTCTTTTTTTTTATTAATTATTAAATAGAATTTAAGGAAGACAGACAGACAGATTTTTTGAGCATTTTTTTTTAGATCGGCGAATATTTTCCTGGATTTTGAAATGATTTTCTAGAATTAATCGTAATAAATCTACGCATAATTGAGATTGCACTTTTCTGCTTCCACTCAGAAAACGATGACGATGATGATGATGATTACGATGATGATGATGATGATGATGACGATGCCATAGCCAGCTTTCTCATGTCACTGGCCGGAGCTTGCTTTGCATTGTTGCTCTATCGGTCAACGTTGCTACTGGTAGTAATACATTATATTTATTATTATTATTACTATTATTATTATTATTCGTGAAGTAATAATCATACCTCATTGGGGTAATGCCTAGGTCTCGCGCCTACTCCCCCAAGTTTGTGGCTTCACCGTGCAATCTAAACGAGTGTCAAAATGTCGTTGCTACTGTTGTTGTTGTTGTTGTTGTTGCGGTCATCCTTATCGTTGTTTTGTTGTTGTTGTCGTCTTCGTGTTCAACAATCAAACAGCTTCATGTTCGTCAGTTCCAACAGTGTTCGGACAACAACAACAACAACAACAACAACAACAGCGCGTTCTTCGTGTTCAGCATTTGAGCGACAAAACGTTCGCCTGTGGACAAAAACAAACAAACAAACAAACGAATCCATCTTTTGTAAAACTTTCCACAACGTTTACAGCGTTACTGGAATTGTTTCTGTTTTGTCCATTTTTAATTCAAACAGCGTATCTGCATTCAACCCTACTCTCCCCTCATAAAAAAAAAACCCCACCCAAACCCCAGCTTCGGGGTTCCAATCTCTGGACACACCCTCAACTAGCTTTCCAGGTTGTAAATGTAAAGAATGTAAATCTGTAAACTTGAAGAGCGTCGTCAGAGAGAAAGCATTACAGTTACACTCACTTGCAGTATTAAGCATTACATGCCACATTACGACGTTATGGGTGTTTAGGCATCAGGTGGCATCTGACCGAGAGGTGAGCTTGAGTCTGTCTCTTATTGAAACTATCAGGTACTCCTCGTCACGTGATCATCACCATCATCGTCGTCGTCATCATCATCATCTTTCTCCTCATCGTGTAAACCCCACCCACCCAGAGCTTTGAGCGGCGGCTCCAGAACTATTCGTCGCGTCCTGCACTTTCCGTGTGCATGGTTTTGTTTATAAACCTGTTCGTTCGCTGTTTATATTCGTTAGACTGGCAGCTATAATTTTGCTAGCGTCGCTTGTACGTCCGCGGCCGCACGTCGTCGCTGCCGCCGGGAGCGTCTCGAAGTGTAACCGGAAAGTATTTAGAGGTCGTTAGGGTTTGTTAAGTCGTCGCTTGAAGCACCTTGCGTTCCGCTTGAGTGGAAATAAACTCCTGAGGTAAATCCAGCAGGTGTCAAAAGGAAATCCGAGAACCATCCATCCACCCATCCAGGCGGACAGAACCAGTTCCCCAGGGACTAACCCAGGCTCTGCCAACTGTCAGTTGGGACCAAATGATCACAAATGTGACCTTAACTACCCTGGACCTAATTGGTTTTGATCCGAACAGGTGGTCACTTCGGTCAATGATTAATAATAAATGTCCTAATTTATAACGGGTTACCACAAAGTAACCAGGGTCGACCAAGTAAATTAAGGCATTAAAGCAAATAATAGAAAAATAAATAATTAAATAAATAAATAAATAAAAACTAAATATTCTTATATTAAAATAAATATTTAGATATTCTTATAATATTCTTACATAATTACACACACACGCACGCACGCACGCACGCACACACACACACACCTGTGCACACATCCCTCTCTCGACAAACAGGTGCGACCAGTACCCGTGCATCGCCCTCAACGGTTCGTGTTATTGATTTGTCAGCTCAACACACAACAACAACAACAACTGCTGTCGGAACTGATGGCTGAGGACTAGAAACGGTACTATATTGGGAAGTGGGCCTGCCAAATAGGAATCGAAAGGATGGATGGATGGATGGATGGATGGATGGATGGGTGGATGGATGGATGGATGGATGGATGGATGGATGGATGGGTGGATGGATGGATGGATGTAGATGGATGGATGGATGGATGGATGGATGGATGGATGGATGGATGGGTAGATGGATGGGTGGATGGATGCATGGATGGATGCATGGATGGATGTATAGGAGGACAAATGAGTGGATGGATGGGTGAGTGGTTTAATAATAATTGATGGATGGATAACCAGGAATAAAATGCTGGAAAAATAAAAAAGTCGAATCTTCCACTTCATTTGTGAATTCATGCCACGATGAAAAGAACAAAATAAAGTTATTTTAACAACAAAATAACGAATTTAAACGAATCTCTGGCGACAAAATACAACGATGACTAGAATTGGCTTAGGTTTCTGACATCATTATCGTCATCATCATCCCCTTCACATCACCA
This sequence comes from Hirudinaria manillensis, assembly GCA_034509925.1. Taxonomy (NCBI): domain Eukaryota; kingdom Metazoa; phylum Annelida; class Clitellata; order Hirudinida; family Hirudinidae; genus Hirudinaria; species Hirudinaria manillensis. Next base: position 13,829,616 of record CM067526.1, read on the forward strand.
TCATATCATCATCACCATCATATCATCATCACCATCACATCATCACATCTTGTTTTGAGTCGGAAATAAATTTTACAACCAAAAAAGACAGGCTTGAAACAAGAAAACATGATTTTGTGCAACAACACGACACGACAACAAGTGATTCAAACAACAACAACAACAACGACAACTATTACAACAACAACGACGACAACTATTACAACAACAACAACTACTACTACTACAACGATGACAAGGTACGAGTGAAATTATATTTTTAAGTCTTCAGTAGAAAAAAAAATCTCTTCGAGGAGGCCGTAGACAATCGAACCTTCCCCCCTCCGACCGGGGAGGAGTCGGACCGAGGGAGGAGATGTTCAGAAAATGGTCGTCCATGTGTGACGAACATCTTTTTGCAATTCAAGGAAATGTTTTCGTTTAAAAACCTTCGAGACAAACAAACAGTTTTGAATGAGGAGTCGTTTAAAACAGAATAAAACGTCGTTGCGTTCTGGCGACGGTCGATTTATCCTTTGGAACCGCGAAGGATCCGAAATCGGAAAACGCAGAACGAAGCGGTCGGGGGATGGATCCGGAACGAGACGAGTGGAGTCGTTCGCGAGGAGCAGAAACAAAAGCGAATCCGACCCTCGGAAATCCCGAAGGAAATCATTCGAAATAAACTTTCCGAAGCAACTTTTAACGGAAAATATTGCACGCAAAAAAATAAAAATAAAAATAAACAAAACAAAACGAAACAAAGAGGGTCCAAAAATAGAAGTCGAACGAGCGAAAGAATTGAAAACGAAGGAACACCGAAGAGAAAGTCTCGAGGCTGGCACTTCTGGGATCACTGGTTGAATTCAAATGTTTGGCAGGGACCGTGTCCCATAAAACCACCTTATCACCATCACTATCACCACCGTCATCATCACCACCAGAGAACTATTATTGTAATCATAATTAGCACCACCACCATCATCACCACCACCATCATCATCATCACCACCACCACCACCACCATCATCATCACCATCATCATCATCATCATAATTAGACCAATGTTATGCGAGTGAATTAAATATTTTCAAAAGCTCGTGACGTGACTTCTCGGGAGTCGTGAAAAAAGTGAAGTCGACGTTGCCATGGCGATGACGACGGAAAAAGGACAGCACTAATATGCTAATTAACGACTACATCAACAACGACGACAAAAATAGTAATAATAATAATAACAAAAATAATAATAATAATAATAATAATAACAATAATAAATAATAATAATAACTTACAATAATTAACATAAACAAATTAATTAAATTAAGTGCACGTGTAATTACAACCCCCCACCTCGCACCACCCGAGACCTCGAGTCGTCTGCTTTGAAAAATAAATAAATGGGTGAGCAGACGACTCTGCTAATATCGACGGAACGACCGACCGTGCCGGAGAAGGACAGGAACGAACGAACGAACGAAGGAAGGAACGTGCAGACGAGAGGAAGACGACATTCGACAGCGTCTGTCTGTCCATCAGTCCTCGCAGCACCTGCTCCTCAGAGACCTGGAAACGGGCCTCCCCGACAGGTTGAACGAGGAGGACCTGTCCTCGCTCAAACTGCTGCCTCCGTACATGTTCTTCAAGTCCTGTTGTTGTTGTTGTGTTGTTGTTGTGGTGTTGTTGTGGTGGTGGAGGTGTATTGGCATAAGTATTGGAAGGTGCTTTTAAAGATCTCTTGTATAGTTTTGTTTGATTGATTGGTTGATTGATTGATTGATTGGTTGATTGGTTGGTTGGATTTAATGCATGGATATATTTGTAGGATTGAAATAATGGAACTGAGTCATACATTTACATTTACTATACAGGAAGTATAGTTAATTTTATAAATCTTCTTCTAATAATAATATATTATGTAATAATTATATATAATATATTTATTATTATTGAATAAAAGGTGTACATGAAAAAACATGCATCTCCAATTACAAAATTACCCTGGCAATGGCCACAAAGGCATTCTCGATGTTGTTGTTGTCCTTGGCACTCGTCTCCACGTGACCGATCATCCTCTGTTGGTCTCGAAACTGTTCCGCGACCTCCCTTGACACGACCCGCTTCTCAGAGAGGTCGATTTTGTTGCCTGCGTCGAATTTCGAGTCACGGATTTGAACGACGACGAATTAAAAAAGAAAATTAAAATCAGAAATTATTCGTCACTTTGCAAATAATTCACGACGACAATTTTTGTTTTTTTGTCTCTATTTTGTTGTAAAAGCATTTCTTATGCTCTGAAAACAAAAACAACGAGTTCCTGAAAGATGACGATGAGGCAGCAGATGATGATGATGATGATGATGATAATGGTAATGATGATGATGATTCCAAAAGATGAAAAAAAAGTGGAAAATGCAAAGTTGTAAAAAAAAAACTCAAGGTAATAAAATAGGTCGTGTGCAAGCAAAGGCCTAAAGCGGGTCACCACTGACCGACCAATAGGACGACTGCGTTCGGCGTGGCATACTTCTTGACGTCCTCGAGCCACCTCGTGCAGTTGTCGAACGTTTCGCGCCTCGTCGTGTCGTAGGCGAGGATGACTCCGTTGGCGCTTCTGTAGTAGCTCTGAGTTATGGTCCTGAATCTCTCTTGTCCTGCAGTGTCCCAAATCTGCAGCTGCATTGAAAAAAGTGAAACTGAACTTCCAGGAGACTGAACTGATGTATCGTTTGTTTTTGATTATTTTCTTTCTACTCTACTAATCGTTCGTTTCATTTTTGGGTGAATCTTGTCAACACAGTTTCATTGTCAATGACAAAAAATTTTAATTTAAATAAATATTATAAGCATTATAGAGAGGCTCAGAGTTCCAAGGACAAATCTTTCACTTTGAAACCCTTCACTAGAATTGAACCCTTGGAACATGTTGCAAAAGTGAGTGGACAAACATAGATGTGAAATACATAAATAAGGTCCTAAATGCAATACCACAAATCTACTTAAAAAGTATTCATCACATCAAATATCAAATATCAGCATATCAAAGAAAGTTGTTTACCAACCTTGATTTTTCTTCCATCAACTGTCAGAGTCTTCATGGTGAAATCCACGCCTATGGTGCTGCTGTGCTTTTCCACAAATGCCCCTCCCATGAAACGCTGCACCAGGCAAGTCTTCCCCACACCGGCATCTCCAATCAGGACCAGTTTGAAGAGCAAGTCAAAGCTTTCGTCTGCATCATTCACAGGCTTGAACATTGTTTCTTGGAACCCCCTTGACCAAGATTACTATTGGATGAAAAATGTCTCACCTGGAAAAGTGGAAAGCAGAAATTGAATTAATAAAATGATTTGTTTAAAAATGAACTTAAATCAGCTCTTATTATCTGTCCATATCAGGAGTTACAAGTTAAGTTTATTAATTTATAATTATCAACATTAACATCACGAAGGTAATGCTAAAGAGCAGAGTTGATGTTCAACCTTCTTTCTATGTAGATGTATTGTCTTTTATATTTACAAAATTGCGAGCTTAAGAAGAGATTAAATGAATTCATAAACTTTAACAAATATCCATAAATCCAAAAAGCCCTTTTTTATTCTATAAGAATTTTATAAGGAACGCTTCAAGATCGGAGTAGGTGTACATGTTTAGAGAAAATCGCGAAGCTTGTTAATATTAATTAGATTAAAAATAAATAGGTATAAACCATTTTGTACATTACCCCAAAATTATTTTAAAATCCTAATGCAGGCTTTATTTTATTATACCTTTTTCGTGGCTATCTTTGGATATACTGTAGAAGTAAAATTCAGTTTTAAAAATAATATGTATTAAAAATAATATAATATAATGTTACGTAAATAACAGTTAATTATTACTTTTACAAAATATTAAATTTATACACTTACATATTTACTTTCGATTCAAATCAATAAACATTTGAGACATCAACGCTAAAAATAGATCTAAACCGTACTCAGAATTTGCCACAATCTTTCACCGTTAATTGTTTTAACTGCTAGTCAGGTATGAAATTTATCCGAATGTTTGAATTTTTGACTCTAACCTGCAATAAATCTTATGATTTTCCTCTTTTCTGCATAATCCGTAGGTATGCAAAGGTTTATGATTTCTCAAGTCGTAGAACACCAATGTTGCATGCTCTGCCACTAGAAAATAGGTTGCGATCGCAAACGAAAATAAAGCTAATTAAACCTATAAGACGATTTCTTTCTCATCATTGTAAACTGTACGTGCTATGCACAACAATTAGCAGCCTTTCGTTAAATTTCAGAAAAAAATGAGGGGAAGAATGCCAATGACAAGAGGAAGGATTTCTTTCAGGCCACCCACTTCCCACATGTCAGTTTAACAGTAGGATTTTCAATATGTTAGATATCTGCAAAAAATGAAAATCTAAGTGATAATAATAATTTTCTTATGCAATTTTTATGGATTAAATTTGTGATCAAATTTTTAAAGTTTTATTTTCATTCATTTGACATAAGAAATAACGAAACATTTTTTTGGAAAGGTCCAAACCCTTTATTCCACACATTCCATTTGACATCATCCAGGTGAATTCTTGTTTTTAAACATCAATTATGAATCCAAATTCATTCAAGTTTTTTAAAAACATTTCAGTGTGAAAATGTCTTCCAAAGAGTCAGACCTGCGCCAGACGACAGAGCCTTAACGGAGGTAACAGATTATTTGCCTATTTTTATCTTTAGAATTTTTAAATTACTTTATTCCAAATCTAGACCATTTTGCATTAGATTAAAATCTGTCAATTTAGATTTTTAAAAACTAAATTATTTTTTTTTCTGTCATTTAATTCATTTTAAATCACCGAATTTCTAAATCAAACTCAAAGGCACTGCTGAAGAGGGCCCACGAGCTGGTCCCATCTCCCCACGAACAGGCCACGGTGCTGAGTCTCGTCACCAAAATTCAGCTCGTCCTGGACAACATGATTGTTGCACAAGGATCCTTCGAAGCTGCGGTGAGTTTCGGATCCAAAATTAACTCGATTTTGTTGCTGCTATTGTTATTAATTTATTAAGGAATTTTATTACGATTTATGATGTTTTTTATTAAAAACATTTTAACATTCTGATGGCAGATGATAGTGCTTTTGCTTCATGCAATTATGTATGAAGATATATTTTTTACAAGTGAATTTCAAGAACAATGTTATTAGAAAGTAGATTTTAGAAAATAATAATTTTAAAAAATACAAATAAATTAAACTCAAAGTTCATGCCTTAACCACTTAACAATTAGAATAGAAGAACAAAAAAATTACTAGAAATGTTCAATACTTCCCCATTGTTCATTCATTCTTTCATCCATCCATCCATCCATCCATCCATCCATCCATCCATCCATCCATCCATCCATCCATCCATTCATTCATTCATTCATTCAATCTCTTCACAGCAACTGGATGAAGTCAGGCAGATTGGACCATACAAGAAAGGAACGATCATGGCTGGAAACAACTCGGCGGAGATTGTGGTCATGCTCAGGACTCTGCCGACCTTTGAATCCGTGCAGGCTCTTTCTAACCAGGCTCGTCTTCGTTGTTTTTTTTCTTGCTTTTTTCTGATTAAGTTTACTTTTCCAACAAGATTTCCAGGCAATTCATTCTGGATTTTGTGTGAGATGATGTTTGGAAAAACCAATTTAATCAAATTTTATTGTCATATTTAAAATTAAATTCAGCTAAAAATTCTGCCGCAGCACGAGTTTTTAAAAAAATGTGCGAGAGACATTAAAAGCTAAAATGTCTGCTGTCGAATGTTGTAGGTCTACCACGACCTGGTGTCCGGAAATCCCAAGGAACTGTTCAGTTTGTTGCCGAACGATCACGGATTCGAGATCAGATCCACGGATGCTTCGGTCAAGATTCTCATTTCCACCATTCCACCGAACTTCAAGAAACTCGATCCTCAAATTCACCGTACGTACTGCATTGTATTTCTATCTAATACCATACGTATTGTATTTCCATCCATTGTATTTCCATCCAATACCATACATACTGCATTGTATTTATGTCCAATACCATTTGTAGTGCATTGTATCATATCTGCCACATTGTATTGTATTTGACATGTTGTATCGCATTGCATGCATTTTATCTTCCACTTATACCGTGTTTATTAAATCGCATCGTATCACAAGCACTGTGTATCTTATTGCATGTTATACAAACTTTTTAAATACGCAAGAAGAAAACCAACTCAACATTAAACAAGCCTAACCCCAACTCCTTCTTCAGTGGATGCGGCCATAATGCAAGAGCACCTGTCTGCCATTAGACACACCCGATGGTTCGAAGAGAACGCCTCCCATTCGTCCATCAAGGTCCTCGTCAGGTTGTTGCAGGATCTTCAGGAGAGGTTTACAGGACTTGAACCTCTTAGTACTTGGATCATCGAGCTGTTTGTGAGTGATGTTTGGATGGATGGATGGATGGATGGATGGATGGATGGATGGATGGATGGATGGATGTAAATAGCATTCCATTGCTTTAACCTTTAACTCATCATTATCAAATTCATCATCATCATCATTATTATTATTATTTTTTTTATTTTATTATTATTATTATTATTATTATTATTATTATTCAATGGTTATCTAACTTTGAAGTATGTTCATCTAATCTAAAACAATGTCGTACAAGCATTGTACAATTCCCCGGTGATGATAATGATAATCTAATTTGCATAATTGGTTAATCCAATTAATTGCACAATTCAGGCCCACCATTGTGTCATGAACACACCTCAGAGACAACCTCTACCAATCAACGTGGCTTTCAGGTCGGTGCAGAATGAACTTCTTTCGTCGTTTCTTCCTTCCTTTCATGACTTCTGATCGACTACGTTACAGGAGATGTCTTCAACTCTTGGCCGGGGGCTTCTTCCTGCCCGGATCTGCCGGGATATATGACCCCTGTGAACCCAACAGCGTCAGGGCACACACCTCGCTGACCCTGGAACAGCAGGTATTTGAAATTATTCAGATTGAACATTTGTTGGATTATGGTTTTCAGTGGATTTTAAGTTGTAATTTACAAAACGTTTTTCAAAGTTTATTGAAATAATTCGTTATTTATTAACTCAATGCAATGTAATCATATTTTCGTGTTCTTGCATTTTGTACGTGCAACAATGACTCTCTTTCATACTTTGAACTTTGAACTTTAAACTTTGAAACCTTTCCAACCCCAAGGACCAAGTGTGTCACACGGCACAAACGCTGCTAAGGGTTCTCTCCCACGGAGGCCATAACTACATACTTGGGTTCAAGAAGGATTTAAGTGAGGATGCTTTGGTTTTATTGGTTTTGATCTTTATTCACTTTTAAGCGATGAGCAGACGTGCATGCGTGAACTTAAGAAGTACCACGAGAATCTAAAACAGTAGGCACTTGTGCGGCCTTGAGATTTGGGACATTTTATAACACTTTTTAAATGTGTAACAAATAATAACAACAATAATAACAATGATGGTATTGTATAATAAAATGTTATTGTTATTATTATAATATTTTATTGCTATCATTGGCTAGAGGAGACATTATTATTATTATTGTTATTATTATTATTATTTCGTTAATAATTTTTTATAAATATCATTACACAGACAAACTCCAACTAAACTTCAACATTGGAAATAACTTTAATTTAAATTTCAATTTTTTTTTCCTCAGACATAACGAACCAGGTGACCTATTGGAACGGGGTGGTCGTCACGCCCTCCGAGAAAGCCTACGAAAAGGAAGAAGAGCAACACGTTGCCATGGAAACCCAACCAGAGCCAAACGGAGGCGAGAACTCGTTCGCCTGAAGCTCCGCCTCCGGTTCTGTTGACGTCGTGGAATTGAAATGTTGTCGACGTGTTCGCTCGAACCGTCACGGGGGTACAGAGTTAACAGGTGTATAAGTAGCGGAGGAACGATTGAGTTGTTGTTGTTGTGAAATTTGTTTTGAGAAACTTTAGCAGGATTTTTGTTTGTCCCTTGGCGTTGAATGTTACTTGATGTTGTCTGTTCTGATGTTTAGAGACATTTGTAGCATGCTTATTACTTAATTATTTTACCAGTTTAATTTTTAATTTTGGGTGATCAAATGACCCAGATGGGGATTTAGGAATACTTGTAAAGCAAAAGCGAGTCATCACTTGTGATTGATGAGGTATTATTTAGGTATTTATTATTATAAAAAAATTATGAGAAAAATGGAGCTTGTTGAAATTTGAAAGGATCAAATTCTGACAAAGCACTCGAAAAATTGTGTAAAAGTCTGTTAGGGCTCTTGAGATTTTTGTGATAAAACTGTAAGTTTGGCAAGCTAGGTGCATGTTGATCTTTATTCAACGATGTCAGAAGGATTGGCAGAATGGGAGAATCCAGTTCTCAAGTTTAGTTTTGCTTGCAAAGAGTATCTGAAGCCTTTCCTTCTACCATTTTTGGCTTTGCTGTTCTCTGTTTTCACAGTTTTCAGTCTCCTTCATTCTGTGCAAGAAAATGTTTCGGTTATCGTTTTGGCTTCAATATTTATTGTTGGAGGCATTTTCTATTGCTCGAGATCGATTGCCGGAAATCACTGGAAGAAAGGCATAGAGGGTTTCTTGAAGAGAAGGTCTGTCCAGACTATCGTCAGGATATTGAAATGGTAACGTTTCTGCAGCTTTAAATGTTACATCTAATGTAGAGGTTCATTGTGTTTTTTGTATTAGTCCGCCGAATTTAACAATAAATGCTATTTTATAGTTATTTTAATTTATTTATTACTGAATAATTTTTTATTTTATTAAAAAGAAATTATTTATTAAGGTGCGTCGGGATTTCTTCAATTATTTTAATTCTTGCGGTCGTTATTCTGGATGCTTTTAAAAGACCTAGGAATCTTATTTCATTGGCCGGTTTGACAGCGCTTGTTGTCGTCTGCTTCCTGTTTTCCTCCAAGCACGCGCTGGTAATTTTTTAAAATTTGTTCGACGTTTTCTGGCAAATAATCCTTGAAAAATGACTTTAAATGGTATTTTGGATATTTTACTATCGCTCGATAATTATAAACAAATGTTTAATCGAAATTCGATTATGTTAATAACTGCGATAAGTTATGTAAGCATTTGGCTGCGATAAGTTACGGGCATGATTAAGCATCTAAGAGAAGTAATTAAAATTTAACGAGATCAGATTTATTCCGATATATCAATCAGTACTTCTTTTTAGTTCAGCTTTTCATTATTTTGAACTTTGGTTTGTGCACTCTTGGTGCAATGCGAATAAACTTTTTAATATATTTTGAAGGTCAAATGGCGTCTGATTCTTTGCGGATTGGTCTTTCAATGCATCATGGGACTGGCAATGATGAGGTGCAAATACGTATTCAACGCCGTCACTTGGATGGCAAAGCAGATTACCGGCTACCTTGGCTTTTCCAGGTCGGCAGCCATTTTCCTCTTCGGGAAAAATTACAAGGATCACGAACTCGTGATGGGGGTAATGAATTTGTTTACAGGTTTATAGTTATCTTCATCACTAGAACTTTATCTGATTTCCTTGTTATCTTATCTTGTAAATGTCAACATTGTTTACATACTTTTGGGCTTTAATTTCTATGATTTATCAATTCTTTATTATTATTATTATTATTATTTATTATTATTACTTTTTATTATTATTATTTAGTTGGTTGCTGTCGGAGTCTTCTTCAACTCGACGACCTACTTCCTGTACCACATTGGAGTTCTTCAAGTTACGATCGAATCAATTGGATCAGCTTTCAGTTTCATTGTTCCAGCCACCAGAGTGGAATGCTTTGCAGCCGTGTCCAATATTTTCTTCGGACCTGTTAGAATTTAAATAATAAATTTTAATTCTCAAATCGCTCTTTATGTTTGTTTGTTTACTTGTTTGTTTGCCTGTATGTCTGCCTGTTTGTTTGTTTGTTTGTTTGTTCTTTTTAATTTGAAATTTCCTTTGGTCAACTTCAATTGACTTATTCAGATTTATTAACTTTATTTACATTTATTAACTTCAGTTTTTATTTAAATCTTATTATTTATTGATTTGTTTTCAAATTCATGAACAAATTCAAAAAGTATTCGTTAAAATAAATTCGTTGAGGACGCTACGATGATCATGGTCAAGCCAATGATATCCGTTGTAACCAAAGCACAACTTCACACGCTTCTGACGACAGGTATGGCGTCCATTGATGCTGGATTGATTCAAGTCTTCGAAAGCATTGGAGTTTGTTTGTGTTATTGGCAAATAATAAATAATAATAATAATTAATTAATAATGAATTGATAAACTTTTTAAAAAATGTTTTTACTATATTTATTATAATCTACTATAACGTATGGAACACGTAACATGGACAAATAACAATATTGAAAATACTATACACACTTTATTATTATTATATCGTTATTATAATATAAATGTTTGCACCTTTATATTATTACTATTATTATTATTATTATTACTATAAAGTATTATTACTATTATTATAAAGCATAAAGTTCCTTTCTAAGTTAATCTTGACCTAACACGACCAATGACTCAGGTACCAGCCAATCACTTGCTATCTGCTTCCTTGATGACCGCTCCAGCTGCTGTCGCCTTCTCGAGACTTCTGTCGCCAGAAGAAGAGAAGGTGGTTGACTGCCAGTCGCTCGCCTTTGAACAGACGTAAGGGGGTCATTAGGTGCACCCTTGGTGTTGACCTTTTGTTTGTTTCGTGCAAAGGTCATTGATTGGTTTGGGGGGGGGTGTTGCATGCTTCGTTAATTCGATAAATTCATGTTTTTAAAAACAATATTTATTGCATTTTCGATGATTGCCAGTGTATTTCGAGGTTATGCACCGTATAATAATAATTATAATAATAATAATAACGATGATGATGATAATAATGATAGTAGTAATAATGATAATATAATAATAACGATAATAACAATCGTACCAATATTAATAATTAAAATAATAATAGTAATGATAATAATAAAAACGATAATAATAATAATAATTGTAACAACGATCATGACAATACTAATACAATACAATACTGAACTAAAATACTACTACTACTAATAATAATAATAATAAATAATAAATAATAATAATTGTATTAATTCAATTTCAAATCTCAAGAGATTTTTCAAGCATTTGGGAGGCCATCTTCAGAGGAGCGAAGGATGGAATCAACTTCTTCGTCGTCATCTTCGCCGTTCTTTTGTCCTACGTCTCCATCTTGGAATTTGCTGACGTCACGTGCACCTGGTTCGGAAATAGGCTCGGTTTCCAGGAGCTGACCTTACAGGTGTTAATATTATTATTATTGTTATTATTGCTATTATTATTATTATTATTACTATTATTGTTATTGTTATTCGTTGTAATCAAAATAAGTTGTGAAAACTTAATCACTAATAATTAAAATCTACTCTTTAATTTTTATTATTATAAACATCACCACGATCATCATCATCACCGTCATCATCATCATCACCATCATCATCTTCGTCTTCACCATCTATCCAGGTAATAGTATCGTATGCCTTCCTACCTGTCGTATGGTCCATGGGCATTGAGTGGAACGATTGTCACGAAGCATCGAAACTTGTTGCATTGAAAACAATCAGCAACGAATTTATTGCCTACGAACAACTGGTTCAACTCATCAACAACAGGAGAACAGGACGAGTGCCCAGCATCTCTGTTCGTCGTATACGTAACTGTTGTTGTTGTTGTTATTGTTGTTGTTGTTGTTGTTGTTGTTGTTGCTGCTGCTGTTGTTGTTGTTGATGCTGTTGTTGTTGTTGTTGATGTTGTTGCTGCTGCTGTTGTTGTTGTTGTTGTTGTTGTTGTTGTTGTTGTTGTTGTTGTTGTTGATGTTGTCTGTATTATTGGTGTTGTTGATGGCGATCATCATCAACATTATTATTATTATTATCATTATTATTATTATTATTATTGTTATTATTATTATTATTATTATTATTATTACATCCAAATATTTATTTTAATATAAACATGAGCAATTAGATATTAATCTGTTCACATTATCTTAATACCACAATAGTTGATTTATGTTAATTACCTTCTTAATGGGGTCTCGTTAGATCACGCACACATACACACACGCACATACACTTCACACGCACACTAAACGCACGTACACCTTGTTTTCCAGGTACGTTCAGAGGCCATAACCTCGTACGCCTTGTGTGGTTTTTCCAACATCGGAACAGTTGCAACTCTCGTTGGATTCGTCTCCGTAGTCGCTCCTAACAGGACGAGTGAGACATTAAATAAATAAATAATTAATTAATTAATTAATTAACTTATTTATTTATTTATTTTATTGTCATAAATTACTTGTAATTGTTAAAAAATTATTCAAAACAATGCATCGACGTCGTTATCGACAACATCATAAGCATCATCATCATCGTCGTCGTCATCATCATCATGGGCAATATCATTACTAATGTTATCATCATCATCATCAACATCGTCAACATCATCGTTGTCCTCTTCACCGTTATTATCATTTAACGAATATATTTAATTAATTATTATAATCAATTAATTAATTTCCAAAGGTGTACGAATGAATGGATGAATGAATGAATGGATGAATGAATGAATGAATGGATGAATGAATGGATGGATGGATGGATGAATGAATGAATGAATGAATGAATGAACGAACGAATGAATGAATGAATGAATGTTTTCCACTTGAACAGGCGACGTCTCCGGAATGTCTCTTCGATGTCTCTTGGCTTCCAACTGCGTCTGCTTCTCGACCGCTTGTGTCGCCGGTATGTGAGCGTTTGTCGTTCTGGCTTTTGAGGTTGTTGATATTGTTGCCATGGTCGTCGTCGTTGTTGTTTATTGTTGGTGTTGTTGTTGTTGTTGGTATCGTTGGTGTTGTTGTTGTTGTTGTTGTTGTTGTTGTTGTTGTTGCTGTTGTTGTTGTTGTTTCAAGAAATGTTTTGTTTCTTAATTTAAACTTTATGTATATTCAGTGTGTTAAATTGTTGAAATAACAATTAACAATTGACGTAATGTTATCTTTAACAAAGTTGATAAATTCATATCATTTTCATATCACATTTTCATATCAATTTCATATTACATTATCATATCAATTTCATATCAATTTATTTCAGCTCTCTTTTATCAGGAAGATTGAACTTTTGGATGGCTTTGTATCTTAATGGAACTTAATTTGTATTTAAGCGTTGTTGGTGTTGGTGTTATTGTTGCTGCTAAGATACCGAGTACTTCATCGTCTAATGATTATAATAATAATGATGATAACATCACGTGATAATAATAATAATAATAATGATAATAATAACAATAATAATAATAGTAAGCGGCTGCCAACCTCGTTTGGTAGTCGTTAACGGGTTCTTATTGAATCTCAGATAAGCATGCCTCTGGTGTTGCGTTCTGTCGTCGTGGTCGCCAGTGCCGCCGCCGCCGCCGTGGTTTGTGTCAGCAAATGGTTTTCGTTTCAGGAACAATGTTATTGTTATTATTATTATTATTATTATTATTATTATTATTATTATTATTATTATTATTATTGTTATAATTATTATTTTATTACTATTATTATTAATGTTGTTATTATTGCTATTGTTATTGTTTTTGATAACCGTATGACTAGATTGACTAAATTATCTTTTTCTTATTATGACTAAATTATGACTTAACGTGTCTTACTCACGAGAAGACGTTGAAATTGTTTAATTTTTTAATTTTTTAATTGCTTAATTGCTCTTCTTTTGCGTCTTTGAAGTTTAAAAGTGAAAGGGAGTTTTAATGAATCATTTTCCAGGGTTTAATTAATAATTATTTATTATTTAATTAATTATTATTTAATTAATTAATAATTATTTATTATTAGTTATTATTAATAATTAATTATTATTATTTATTTATTAATTATTAATTAATTAATGTCTCCAATGATTACATGGAAAGTGACTGACGACAGATGGCGCGATTTGAAATCTATTTTTACTCGATCAAACGTCTCGATCCATCTTTCGTCAGACGTTCCTTCGTTCTGATTGGAATTCACTTATTTTTTCATTGAATAATAATTTATTGTTTAATAAATTATATTTAATTAATTATTTTATTTTATTTTTATTTTTTTTAATTAATTTATTTATTCAACGAAGAAGCAAAAAATGACGAATCGTTGGAGCGTTTAAGCTGATGATAAAATTGGCAGACGATAATGAGGATGTTGACCTCGATGTTGGATGGGTTTTAGTTTTTATTTTTATAATAATAATAATACTTGATAATAATAATTGATAATAATAATAATACTTGAGGTGGGTGGATGAGGGAGGTTGGGTAGGCATTTTTTGGGGAGATGGGTAGAGAGTGAACGATTTGGGCCTGAGGATGATAATACTAATAATAATAAGAATAATAATAAGAATAATAATAATAATTTTCCAAAACTGAACTGAACTCGATAAACCTCGGGCCAGTTCCGGTGCAGTCGTGGCTAAATTGGGAGTGACTGCCAAAACTTAATAGTTCGTGATATTTGTCAAAATTTTTTCTCTCGATTTCGCTAAATTCGATCCTGAAAAATCTCAAATTGTTTAATTTAAAAAATACTAAATAAAAAGAAGTAATAAATAAATTAATTAATTTACCAATTATAATTTAGACTTTCGTTTTTACCTCTTAGAGGCTTGTTTGCACATCGTGACGTCAATGACGTTTGACGCCCCCTTGTAAACAACGCAAAGTCGAAAACGAGGATTTAGTTAGAGTTAGACGACTTAAGTCACGGTTTGACGTCTTGAGGCGATGACGACGGCGATGTTGCGAATTGAAAGTCAATATTAATCCGTCAAAATGTTACACGTTACGTCGCGTGACATGTTCCAACATTATCGAAGCTAGCGATATTTTGTTAATCGCTTTTGAGGTTTGTTTGTCTCAAGTCTTAAGCCGTTATCGACATTTTAAGCCGCTTGGGGATGTTCCACCCTCTGCTCCATCCCTGTAGACTCCGACCCCCCCATCGATTTATTGACTTGTTGAGAGGAGATGCAAGGGGTCGCCACTTTGAGCGATTTTATAAAAATCCCGTCCAAGCCAAATAATAACAATAATAATAATAGCAACAAGTTTCCGTGGCGACGCGGGTCGTGCTGGCACACAGGACGCTCTAGAAGGTTTAATCGAAATATTTTGCTTCAAACTGCTCTTAATCAAATTTTAATTTTAGCGATTAAATGTAATTTTAAAAATCCTATTAGAGGATATAAGTTTCGCTAAGTTCTGTTCTGCTGCAGAAAATCTGGTAAAACACAAACCAAGTTACTTTATTAATAGTCAAGATATTTAAATTCTAACGTTGTTAGACATTAATAAACTAACGTCTATTAACAAACTTGGTCGACTAAGGTTTAATCTAATCTGTGTTGCTCATAACTTTATTTAATAAAAGTTAATTAGATAGTATCTTCGGCTTCGTTTGCAAGGTTCCAGCTAAAACTAGTCAAGGATAGCCTTAAAAGTTTCAAGCTAACACCAAAAAATATAAATTACTTAATAAACCAAGTTTTGCTTGAATTTATTGAATTTTTGTGCGGTTTGTTAATGCCGGAATCGCCATTTTATAAACAAGAACGACCGCCATTGTAACGTAAAGTTCAAATTTTAACATATTGGCGCTTTGAAGTTGTTTTGAGATTTTCGAGAAAAAAATCGTGCATGTCAGAACGCAGAGAGGCATCTATCAGAAACACAAACTGAGGTTGTGATTGAATCGATACGTGAGGGAAAGTTTCAGTCTCCCCAGAAACCAATTGACTCTCTGACCATTCAGTACCCTCAAGATCCAGCAACAAATATTACTGAATTAGAACAACAAATTAAAAGTAGATTGCTTAAAAATAAACACTTGGATTTCAATAATAGGCCAAAGCTTAACAAAGTAAGAATGTGCAAGGATACCTTAGAAAAGATAATCTTCCAAGGTGACTCTCTCTCACCCCTCCTTTTCTGTTTGGCTTTAGTACCCTTATCAAATATGCTAAATAAATTAAAATTAGGATATGAAATAGAACCAAAAGAACAAATATCTCATTTACTTTACATGGATGACCTAAAAATATTTATTAAAAGAGAAACTCAACTTAACAAAGCCATAACCACAATAATAATAATAATAATAATAATAATAATAATAATAATAGCAATAATAATAACAACAACAATAATAATAACTCGGGATTTTTCCTCCATTATCTCGGAGCTTCTGAATTGAGTTAATGATTGTCATCACATTAAAGAATATTATTTTATTTTATCATCGGTTTCTATTTTGCCCTCATGAATATTAATTATGATGAACATGCATTAATGGGCCTCGCGCATCGTGTGACATCCGAGTATTTATGGCCAAGTACGTGTTGAGTTTAAGTTCGAGTTTTGACGTTTTGCTTGTTTGTCGGTTTTTGCAGGATTTTCGAAGGCGTGGTTTCGAAGTTTCAGGGTGCAGTTGAGAGGATGATTGAATCATAACGAATCGAAACTGAAACCCATCCCAACAATTCTCCCTCAATTTTCTAACCTGTTCAGGAGGCCATTCGTCCCGACCGCCATGAGCCATCCGCATCCTCAGGAAGAGAGGAGTTTCCGGATATCCCTGAAGAGGAACATTCGCAAGCTGCTCCTATTCATTCTGGCCATCGCGGCCTTCGAAAGCGTCGTCTTTCTGGGCAAAATGCACGTCGATAGGAGTACTATCACCTCCTACTCTGAGGATGTCATCGTCACTGCCAACCAAACGAACTCCACTCTCGACCGGGTTCCTACGAGGGACAGTATCCCTAAGACCGCGGGAGAGAATAGGACGACCGGAGGCGACAATACCACTCGTTCGACTCCTCCTCCTCCTCCGACTATAAATTCGTCGAATGCGAGTGTAGTCGCGAGAAATCGAGAGTGTCTCCGTCACCTGCTCGACTTGAACGTCGTCGAATACTACCACTACCCGGAGAACGACAGCGACAATCTCAACTTCACGATCAAGGGCAGCGTCTCCAGGACCCGATTCGTCAGCGGCAGGAGCAACAAGCCGTCGCTGGTGTCGCGCCACCTGCCAACTTTCAGGAAATCCTTCGACGGCATCCACGCGAAAGCCCCTGGTCTGCAGAGAAACGCGTGTCGCTCGGATATCTTCAATTTCCTGCCGAACATGATGGCCAAAGATTACGACCTCTTACGGAACCTGGTCAAGTTCTTCAAGCACGTGGCCGCCCTGTCGGGCATGGAGTACTACCTCAACTACGGTTCGCTTCTCGGTCACGTCAGATTTGACAGACGTCCCATACCGTGGGACGACGACTTGGACTTCAGCGTCGACTATTCCGTCCTGAAAAAGTTCCAGAGGATATTCAAGCGAGAGAGGAAAATCTATTTCGCCAATAGGACCGAGGGAGACTTTTACCCCGACTTTTACGTCGGCAAAATCTGGACAAAAATCTTCGACGCATCTCAGAAAAAGGTCGGCAGGTACAACTGGACATTTCCATTTATAGACCTCTTTTTCTATCGATTGACCAACGAGGATTTCTACGACATACCAGACGAGGAGTTGACATCCTCGCTCCTAACGGACGGGCTTAACTCAGAAGGTGCTTACAATTTGTCCATAGGTCTGGCCATGCCTTTCAAGAAGGAGATCTTCATGGGTTTAGAGCTGCCTATGCCCGCTAAAGCCGTCAAAATCTTGAAGCGTCTCAAATATTCCATGAGTTTGTGTAAGCCACTATGGTGGCATCATAGGTTCGAGAAATCTAGTTCACGTTCTAGCTTTGGTACGATCAGCTGTTCACTCTTGGAAGGATTTTACGACTTTATCAACGATAAACTGTGAGTGAATGAATGAGTGAACGAATGAATAAAGGAGTGAAAGAATGAATGGATCTATCTTTAGTATACGATGAGGCGAAGCATCCTTTAGAGGTGATGCTGGAGAGAAAACTAGTCCGAAGTGCACCTGGATCTACCTGGATCTACCTGGTAAGCGAAACGAAAAACCACGTACCTCTGAAGAACGCTACTCGCGATACCGATAATAACCGATTTTCCATGACATGGCGCCTATTACGTCACCCGTGACGCAACTAGATTGTCACGCCTTGTGAATAAATCGTAAATTATTAGTTTTGTAACTTTTTATGTTTTCAATGATTTTCCTTTGACTTACGTCACGAGGCAGTGCATCAGTTGTGCTTCGTTGATACAATCACCGTCTCATTGTTTATTGTTTCGAGTTCCAAGTTGTCTTGTTAACGAATGTTTATTGCGTTACTATGGGACCGTTATTATTATTATTATTATTATGTTGCTATGGTTATTATTATTATTGTTATGCTTTTCTTTTGACCCGTAGGTGTGATAATTATGATTGCTGGCTGTCAACAGAAAGCATTAGTGAAGCAAGAAAAATGATTTCAGATCATTTTTAAAGTTCAGTTCCCACTTTTTTTTTGAGTTCACTTCCTGGTTAAGGCTGACTCAGGGTTGAGTCACTCACGAGTCACTCACTGATGACTTCATCTGGCTAATCACTTAATCGAATTAAGATTAAGTCGAACTGAATAATTACTTAAATAAATATTTCACGGATCTCACGGAACGTCCGGGAGTTTCCATCTGGAAGGGAATTTCTTTGTCTTTGTTTTGTAAACATTTCACAATGATTGGTGATGGCAGTGCCGAGGACCAATCGCCAATCAACCAAAAGCCTTCAACCGAGTGGTTGATTTCGCTGGAAGTCAGAACAGAAAGATTGCGAAATCTTTGGTGAAGAATTGAATGAGGGAGTTATGGTACCATAGGTGACGACGACGATGATGATGCTACTGGTGATCGTGATAATGATAATGATGACGACGAAGAAGATGATGGTTCAAAATAAGAATTTACAAACGTCTTAGGACGGTAAAATGACATACAGAATCGAGAAAACAGTTGTACAGGTATGTATATGATAATATTAATAATAATAATAACAATAATAATAACAATAATAATAATAATAATAATATTAGTGTTAATAATATACAGGTGCGTGTAATATATTGCAGAACATTAAAAGAGTGTAAATACAATATACACAATCTTTACCTCTGGAAAACCTTTAAATACGACCAATAAGAAAGAATATCAAAGGAACTCCTGAACATTGACAGTGGAGGACGCGTCAAAAAAAAATAAAAAAAATAAAAATATATCAAAACAAATAAATAAAAACAGAACCAGAAAATGAAAAGCCAACGACCTCGGAGCTGCGCAGATGCACGATCGACGTATCGGACACGAATGAACGCGGAGAACGAAAAATGCTAGAGTTTCTAAGTGTTCGGGCAACCCGTGGTGTGGTGTGGGGGCCACCTGTCCCTCCCTGGCCTCCACTACCCACTCACCCCTCCCCCGTCCTTCGTCTCTATTCATTTGAAATCACAGCGGGAGAGTCTTTTGAATGCCCGTCTGAAATTATCATCCCAGATCGCGTAGATTATGGGGTTTAGTAAGGAATTGAAGTAGCCGAGCCAAAGGGTCAGACTCGACACGACGTGGGGTATCTGGCACGCGTCCGGGCAGAAGGGCGTGATCGTGGCCAGACAGAAGAAGGGCAGCCAGCAGACCAAGAAGCCACCGATGATCAGACCGAGCGTCCTGGCCGATTTGCGCATCCTCCGAGATTGACGAATCTTGATCAAGTCGCTGGTCGTACTCGTGATGGCCGCGGCTGCTCTCTGGGAAAACTTCCTTCTGAAGTTAAGATGCGACGGATATGCCCTCTCGGACAGGCCTCTCCCACTCGGGGGTTCCACTCCCGCTAACGGAGACGGGCCGCCGGAGAGAGGGCAACGGTCTTCCGATATCCGGACCTTTCCGGCACTCCCTCGGCTATCTTCCGGGGAATCCGGCGAGTCGGGGTTTAACAAGTGCTGGCCCGACTCATCCCTGACGACCTTGTCTTTCCTGTCGCTCTTCTTAATCGACGAGGGTGGCACGACGGAGATGGCAATTTCACTGGTCGATATCTTATCTCGAACGTCTATGGTTATGACCGGTGGTTTCAGTTTCCTAATCTCGGAAATAGGAGAAGCGATGCTTGTCATGTGCAAGCAGCCCGGGAAAGATTCCGATTTCTGGAGCGGATCGATAGGACGAATTGTCTTCCGAGCGACTGCCGAATTCGGTTTAAAATTGTCTTGATTTACACGGAAAATAGGAAAGCTGGAACATTTTCCGACCGGTTTATGGGGCCTTTGAACTCTCGTGAGACTGGTGACTTTGGACTTCGATTGATTCTTCAGTATCGACGGCGGACAGACAAGCGGGTGAGAGTTGACGCATCTCAGCTTCTCGTGGTTCCTGGCCGATTTCCAGGTCAGAGAATTGTTGACGGTCAGACTGTAGGCCCTCTTGGATTTCGGGGAGGACAAGGACGTCGTCTCGACCCGGACTTTCAGAGGGGAACAGCGCTGGACCGATTCGCAGATTTGTTCCTTGAAAGGAGGCTTTGTAAAGTTCTTTTTCGATCTTTTCTTGCTTCTAGACCGCGTTAGATGTTGCTGCCTGTCACAGGCCGTGGGTGTCAGAAGCAGCCTCTTGCTGGGGACAATGCACACCTGTCTGGAATAAAATATCAGACAAAACGCATTAAATCAGATAGTTGATTTATTATTTTCTTTTTCTCTTTTATAAAAACCAGTTGAAGCGGACAGAGAAACAAATTTGGTCGAAATCGAATTCCTTCCCCCAGGGTACAAAGATAAGTGGGTCGACTCAAAAAGTCAAGTGGTCGAATGAGAGGCCCTTATCTCGACACGGACACTGATATTTGCCGTCTTACGCTCTTTTGTCATAATTAACAATAATTCCGTAGAAATTCCGTATTTATTTATTTATTTTTGTTCATAAATTTTGAAAATCGACTCTTTAAGTTGTTGACGTATTTCGATTAAAAACCAATTTAGTTAAATAGCTATCGAAAAACTGATAAGATTTCATCATTTCTAACTTAATTATGTTTACATTATTACATTGTAATATATTCATGAGTTAAGCAGAGAGAAAGAGAGAGAGAGAGAGAGAGAGAGCATTTTCCTAACCCTAACCCTACCAACCGAACTTTGGCATCGGGACACCTGTCATCGCCTTGACTCAAGTCATTGGTCGATTGATCTTCGTAGTTTCTGACCATCCCGAGAACATCGCCGGCAGAGTCATCGTAGGTGTCGGCCTCGATGAAAATACTTCCGTTCCTGCTGTAGCAGTCGGACGTGACGTCTTGCGAAGTCTCTGCTCTCGACCTGAAGTCGCTGAACTCGTCGTCATCTCTGGAGAAGCTGCTGCTGGCTTCCGGGTAGTTTCGGCGCTCCCTTTTTTGCTCCTGACGTTTCCTGTGCAGTCTCAGGAGCCTCGAGGCCGCCAGAGTGACGCTGAAGAAGCTTCTCTTTCCTTTCGCCGGCGCCACTACCTCGGTCGCTTCCTCGACCGCCGGCTCTTGGTCGACCAGGAACGGCGTGGCTGCCGTGTAGGTTTCGGCCTGCGGTACCAGGGAGAACTTACGTGTTTCTTCGCGAGCGAAACTGCTCGTCTCGGCCTTCGAGTGTCTCCGCGGGTAGCTGGCAGGGACGCTGAGCTTGCGACCGATGGCCATCGCGACGGCCAGTATACCGTCGTTGTGTGTCGTCAGGAGAGACTTGGGATCGGCGCAAGTTCCGTTGGCGTTCTTGCTGCACTTGTGATTCTTTTCTCCCTGGCGCTTCTGTTGTCTCCTGCGAACCACCCTCTGTCGGGCGAAGGTGAAGACCCTCGAGTACACCACCAAGATGACGCCCAAGGGCAGCCAGAAGGCCCCCACCGTGGAGAAGAGGGTATAGGCATAGTCCTGACTGATGACGCACTGACTGGGGTCGTTCTTCTCGTTTCCATTTCTCCAGCCGAGCAGAGGGGCACAGGATATGAGAAGGGCTGTGGACCAGGCAGAGGTCAACATGAGGGCACACATTCTACGCCTGGGGCAGCTGTCCGAATGGGTGTACCTGACGAGTTTGACGGCGTTAATGGTTATTACAGTAATTTATTTTTGATTCTTTAAATATTTGAATAACGGATTAATGCGTTCTTTTAAATCGTAATATCAAATCTTGTAGTTATATATTTTTTTTTATGAATTCTAATGTATTGTGTTGCATCCATTCCTTGCAAAAACTGAAATATGAACAAGCATGAAGTATGAAATATAACCAAATACGCATGAAACACGACACACCTTCCATCAAAACACAGGTGATGTGATTTCTGTGCCAAGCCGATCTTTGACCCTTAAGGTTAACAACGAGAGTATGGTAACAATAACAACAACAACAACCTTATTAGTACTACTACTACTACTACTTCCATTACTACAGGATTGACAACAACACTGGAAAAACCCATATTTTCAGGACATTAATTCATCAAGAAAGGAAAACACAAAATGTTTATTGCTTGGCCAATCACAACAAATCTGACATGTTTGGTGGCTAAAAATAAACAGACTTAGACGAATGTATGGAAACTTCAAAGATAACAACATCGCAGACCGCTTATACAATCCACGTTTTGCCAAAACTGTTCCCATCTGTTTGTACTGAATTTGGCACATTCGAAGTCGTAATCGAATCCTTTGGGAAACAGCGCTACATAAATGTTTGAGGGAAACTTTCCTCTGAAGCTGTGCTAATGGCGCTATACAAATGGTTTATGTTGGCCATTCAATATTAACGCGTACAGGAGACGGGTTTTGAACTCGGAACCTTTTGATCGTCTAGTTTAAGAGACAAGAGGTAATTGAATTCCTCTTAGTAGGATCTTCCACATAAACCAAAGACACAAATTTGTACTCAATGCATCACACACACACACACACACACACACACACACACACACACACACACACACACACACACACACACACACACACACACACACAAAGATTAAAAATCGCAATAAATAGGACATTTAGCGCCAAATAATATCGTGATCGAGCAACGACAATATAGCCACAATATTTTACTTTGACCCTGGGGTCATGTACTTATTTTACTTAGCATGATATCGTT
The DNA here is from genome assembly GCA_034509925.1 of Hirudinaria manillensis. NCBI lineage: Eukaryota > Metazoa > Annelida > Clitellata > Hirudinida > Hirudinidae > Hirudinaria > Hirudinaria manillensis. The sequence goes on from CM067526.1 coordinate 13,852,814, forward strand.
GTCTAATCTTAATTCGCAATTTTAGGCTATAGTCCTATAAACGGATAACACAAATGTATCCATACCTTAACAATAAAACCCACCCAACGTCCCCTCAAATAATAATAATAATAACAATAATAATATCAATGTAATAATAATAATCATGATAATAATAATAATAATAATAATGATAATAATAATAATAATAATAGATGAAAAGTCCAACAACGTACTAACTTGACATTCCTCGTTATCAGCCAATACCTGTCGAGGGCGATGACGGCGATGTTGAGGATGGAAGCGGTGCAACAGAAGACGTCCGCTGTCACCCAGAAGTCGCAGATGGCCCAACCCAGGGTCCACAGGCCTGTGTCAAGGATGATGATGATGATGATGGTGATGACGGTTACGAAGATGGCGACGACGACGATGATGATGAGGTGTTTATGATGATGATGATGGTAGTGATGATTGTGATGATGACAATGGCGACTGCCAGTGTCCTCGTTAATGACTATTAAGTACTTCGTGATGAGAATGTTGATGTTTAGGACAAAAATAAAGCTGCGACCAACTTTGACCTTTCGTGTCATTAGGGTTAAGGTCATTTGGTACATCCATACACTTACGTATTTATACAGTCATGCATTCGAGCTTGGTACACTTTGTATTCGACCATTGAAATACTCAAATACCCTCGTATCCATAAATATCCGGATGTTTGAGGCGATGGAATCAGGCGTTTGTTTATGTTATCATCATCCTCTTCCTCCTCCTCCTCCTTATCGTCTTGAAATCAAGAGCTTCGATGCATCTTATGAACTCCATGCTTTCTAACGGTATTTATTTAGTTTTTTTTTAAATGTTACAATAATAATAACAATAGTAATAATAATAGTAATAATAGTTTTAATAATAATAACGATAATGATAATAATAATAATAATAATAATAATAATAATAATAATATCAATGATAATAATAATAATAATAATAATAATTCCCAGTCTAAGGACACTGACCTTTGGTCAACTCCCTATGGAGACTGATTGGCATGACGGCCAAAGCCACCAGGAAGTCCGCCGTGGCCAAGGACGCTATGAGGCCGTTGGACAGGGTCCTCATCTTTTCAAAGACGCAGACGGCAAGGATGACGTAGGCGTTCCCGACGACAACCAACATGATGAAACAGGACAAGAAGACGCACATGAAGATCTCGAAGGCTTGGAAAACTATGGTCTGAGGAAGGCGATGGTGATGATGATGCTGCTGCTGCTGATGAGGGTGGTGACTGTGATCCTGGTCAGGGTGACTGTGATACTGGTTCTTTTCTTGATTCTGAAACTGTCGCGTCTTGGTCTGCAAGACGGGGTCAATTACAGGCGAAGTGCTGATTTCTAGGAACTCTACGGTCCTGGTCGATGTGAACTTTGACCAGGAAGATGAAGACGACGACGACGATGTGAACTCCATGACCCCAGAGGAAGACATGGAAAGACCATTCTCACTGGCATTGGACAAGGTCTTTTCTCCCACCAAACCGCCATTGCTTCGAGACACCTGAACAGAGAAACCTGTGGTTGAACCTGGAAGGGCATACAAATGACCTCTGATCCCAACAGGTGTTTCCATACTACCAATGGACCTGTGGTCTTTCCTCAACCTAAAGCCTCCCCTGCCTGAAGTGTAGTACGCCAGAGTGGACAGGGAAGTTGGAAGGGTGGAGATCATCGTCTCCGTCGCTTTCCTTCTCGGTTGCTGCTGTTGATGAGCGGAAAAAGTACCGGTCGAGGAGGTGGAAGAGACTGCCATGAGGACCCGGAAAAAGGACACGATTACGACCACGATGGCCTCCTTTGACATCGTCTCTTCTCGACGGTTCCCGAGCCTATAAATCAGTTCAAGACGGAGACCGATTGGTAACGCTGGGGTCAGTCGGGGTGGACTTCAGAGACCAGGGCGGGCCAATAGGGCCGTTCATTTTTTCTCTTTTAGGATATTGTGTTGTATTCTAACCTATGTGAAGGTATTCAATGAGTTTATTATATGTATATAAAACAACGACAATAATAATAATAATAATAAATATATTAATTTTTTAAAGAAATAATTTTAGTAAATAATGACAAAAAGAACAAAAATGACGACAGCAACGGTTGTAATGCTAGAGCAGTTGTAGTAACGATAGAGATAAAGATAAAGGGTGATGATAATGATGGTGATAACGACGACGACGACGATGGTGATGATGATGATGATGATGATGGCGTAATATTGGTAATATAATACGACTGCATGGGAGAGCCTGAGTTAATATTGATCTGTAAAAAAATAATGTCAGACCAACCTCCCATGAAATGCAAAACAAAAAAAAACACAACTTTTATGGCTGTTTGTTTTTCGACGTCACGTGCTGGTGACGTCATGAGGGTAAAGAATTTGGGGGTTGTAAATTTAAGCATCGTCGTCGTTGTCGTCATCGTCATCATCGTCGTCGTCGTCATCATTATCGTCACCATCGTCGTCGTCATCATTATCGTAAGAATCTTTATCTTTATCGTTGTAGTAGTTGCTGGGACTGAGATGATGGTGGCATTTATAATCAATGGCGAACAACAACAACAATGTAATAATAATAATAATTATAATAATAATAATAATAATATCAATTATATCAACCATGGCATTGTTTTTATTTCTGTGACCGGTGTCTATGACTTTAACTTTCCACGTGACACGAGGAAGTCATCGGGTCTGACGGATCCACTCTTTCACTATCTCACTATCTCTCGCAAACGTCATGATGACGTAGACGACGATGATGACGATGATAATTTTTATTATTATTACGATGATTGTGATGATATCTCTGTGATGGTAGGGATGATAACGATGACGATGATAATGATAATGGCGACGATGATGATGATGATCACTTCGATCATGACGCTGTCGGCTCGGTCATCCTTCCGTTGAAATGAAGGATAACCGGTGGAAGGAAAGGGAATGATTGATGGAACGATTGCTGGATGAGGTTCATGACGAGCACAAGGATGGAAAGATCAACCTCAGAATGGAAAAATGAATGGATGGACGGGTGCGTGAATGAATGAATGAATGCATGGACGGACGGACGGACGGACGATTAAGCCAAAGAATTAAAGCCACTACACGGAAAAATCGGTCATTCGATGAATGAGTCCGAATTTTTAACGATTTTTTTAGAAAATGGTTTTTATTCCGAGGTCAACTTTCGTTGTTATTGTTGTTGTCTCGTGTCAATCGGTAAACATGATTGTTGTTTGCAATCAATTTGTCGTTGTTGCTATTTTTAATTACACTGTTGATGTTGTTGTTGGTTCTGATTGTTAATCAATCAAAACGTAGAAGACGAGACGCTATCGATTATGTAAAATATTTTAAATATATTTTTATTTATATAGATTTTATTTATATATTAAGATTTTAAAAACTTAAATAAAAACTAAAACAACAACAACAACAACAACAGGGTCACCAGCCCCCTCCGCATCTCCTTTTGAGATCTGAATGAACCCGCGCAGGAACACTTCATTGTACCAATATCACTACGCCAAGGAAAATGAGTTCCGAGAAATCAAACGAAGGTCGGTATGGTCTCCTGGAAAGGACGATGACGAGGAAGATGATGATGATGATGATGACGATGACGGCAAACATAGCATTATTAGATGAAAACGGTTATCATTATCATCACCATCGTCTTCGTCGTCGTCATCATGGCGATGAAGTGGATGGTGACCGCTAAACGGTCGGCATTGGCAACTCAATAAGGCCGTGGACGATAACAAAGACCGGGTGTATACTCTTGAGATAATAAAGCTATCGCTATTATCGACGTCATCATAATCATCATCATCATCACCATCATCACCACCACCACCACCATCATCATCATCATCATCATCGACGTCGTAAGCGGCGTAACTGCCAACAGCAGTATCGTTGTCGTCGTCGTCGTCACATTGCGTGACATGTTCACGTGACTAGAGCCATCTTCGTCTGCTCAACCGCTCCTTTGGGATTGGCGGGAATAGTGGAAAACCATTCATCCACGTCACGGTCGCTTTGAAACAACATTTCTATTTGGAAAGAATTAAACATCATTTCTAATTCCTAATAATAATAATAATAATAATTGTTATAATAATAATAATGATATTAATATTATAATA
>CM067526.1:13862009-13864509 GCA_034509925.1 Hirudinaria manillensis
ACGATGACGATGACGACGACGATGATGGTAGCGGTGCTGATGATGATGATGATGATGATAATGATGACGATGATGACGACGACGACAGCTGAGATAGACGAGCAGAGGTGCTTGGAGTTCAGACAAACATCCAGTCTCAGAAAAAGCAATCACCTGATGACGACATCCTAAAATAGATCGGGAAGTCCCCGGATGACGTCACGTGAGATTGATACGTCACGTGACCGGGGAAAGATGGGCGTCCGGGTCCGATGTACTCGCCGGCCCTCGATCAAGGAAAATGGATCTCATTAAATATTCATGGAGCTGGCGATTTGATTGATTTTTAACCGAGTTTTATGTCTATCGGTGCAATCGGTGAGGGCTTTTTTAACATCCATCCATCCATCAATCCATTCATCCATCCATTCATTCATCCATCCATCCATCCATCCATCCATCCATCCATCCGGTTACGTCATGAATCACAGAGTCTCGACGCGGGCGTCTTCATTAGCAGCAAGACCGGCGACGGTCCGACAACTCATCCACCCACCGACCACCCACCCACCTTGATCCGTTGCTAGCGACGCCGTCGAGTCGTAACCAAGGCGCCATTGTTCTCCGTTTGCTTTGCAAGGTTAATTGAAATCACGCCACGCTACTCCCGGTCGTACCTTTAACCAACAAAATGGAGAAATCTTAACCCGAACGAATACCGTGTGTGCGTGTGTGCGTGCTTGTGTTGTGTGTGTGTTTTTTTTCTTTTTAGTTTTCATTATGTTATTTTCTTTATCAATTTATTTTTTTTTTTAAATTCTTCTCGTCAAAATTCTTTGACGAACGGAACGAATTCTGGATTGGAGTGTCTCAGTGCCGCCACGAACCATCGTACCCTGGGACTGACGTGTGGTGTGGTGCTGTGTGTGGTGTGATGTTGTGGTGTGTTTGGTGTGATATTGTGTGCGGTGTGATGTTGTGTGTGGCACCATCGTGGCTTCGTGGTAGCTTCTCGTTTTGAGGAATGCTAATTTCCACGTTCGAATTCCGTCCGATTGTTTGGGTTTGTATGTGTTTGAGTTTGTATGTGTTTTGAGTTTGTATGTGTCGGTGCGTTTTGTCTTTCCCAGGATATATTAGAAGTTGGCACAAGATTTGTGGAAGACATAACATCCATCCATCCATCCATCCATCCATCCATCCATCCAGACGGATTCTCCAGAAACGGCAAAGTCAGGCCGAACAATTAAGTGTCGAAATTATAAAATGCAAATAAAAGCATCTCACAAAAAGGATTGGATAGTTCAAAGTTCAAAGGCTCGAAAGGTCAAAAGGTCGACGCCTCCAGACGAATCAGCGAAAGCAAGCAACCATTTCCGAAGAAATTTATCGCGGTGTCGTGTGGAAAGAACGAACAGAATCGCTTTGAGCTTTGGGGTTAGGTGTTGTTTGGGGTCTCGGGATGGTCTAAGGACCGTAGCCTCCTAAGGGGGTGAAAGGGTTAGCCCGGGAGTGGGGTTTGGGCTGGTGATTAGTTGATGAGAATAAAAAGTTAAACGAAGTTTGCCATGGGCATACTTCTGGATTTCAAATTCCTATTTGGTTTTGCCGAAGAAATTTAATGGCAGTTTTTAGTGATTTGTATTATTACAAACAAAGAGAAATAATTCAAAAATACTTTCGTGTTTGTTTTTATGTTGAGATTCGTTGGCTTGATTTGATTGTAATTATAATTATAATGGAGAAAATCACAAATGGAGATCACCAAACAAAAAAAAATTATATCTGGATCGGGGATCATTTCTTCCACTGGCCATCATGTCACGAACTCAGTCCTCTCATCTACTCCCTCTTCTCGTTCCCTCTCTCCCCATATCTCTCTCTTTATCACCCACACCCACCCATATCCACCCACGCCCTCCCATAGCCACCCATCACCCCTCAATCCATCCACTTCCTCTAAAACCCCCACAACTTTTAACCCGGGGATGTCGTAAATAAGAAAGAAGATGAAAAAAAAAGGAATAAAAAAAAGATTTGAAATGAAAACACAGGAAATCGAATGAAAATCAGTCTTTTAAAAGAAGAATTGTCACCTTTATTTGATCTTGGATCTCATCTTCATCACTTATCTTTCGTTTTTACACTTTCGTTTTCCAAGATGATGATGATGATGACGACGATGATGGCGATGACGACGACGACGATGGTGATGCTGACGACGATGATGATTTTTTCGTTCCTAACAGTGAATTTGTGAGAAATTATTCAGTTTTTTCCCTTTTTGATTAAAAATACTGAAAAATAAGAAATAAATTAGAACGTTATTATCCATCGAACGTGATGTCTACGTGTTCCGATAGCTGGATCAATAGACAATCGAAGATCAATGACGACGACGGAGACGTCACCATTGTCGTCATCTTTCATTGTTGTTGTTGCTGTTGAAAGTTGTTGTTGTTGTTGTTGCTGATTCTGTCATTCGTATGAATCTCGATGTGACGGTTCCCACGGGCATCAA
>CM067526.1:13867009-13927009 GCA_034509925.1 Hirudinaria manillensis
AATTACAATATTATTAATCAGTCATAAATAGACTTTATTATTATTATTATTATTGTTAATATCATCAATATAATAAGCAAATATTAATTATTGTTAACAGTCAACCAGCCAGTAGCAGTTCTTTAAACAACTTCCGAAAAAGAAGCAGACGAGTTCGGCAGCAGATGATTTAGCGCCAAAGTGAGGCATCGTTCTCCAGCGTATTCGATCGATCACGTGACCGAACTCCATCTATCCATCTTTTCCAGGGAGTGGATGTCCTTTGACCTTTGACTTTACCATCCTTGCATCTTCATCTCTCGCTCACTCACTCATTCTCTCTCACCCACTCACTCACTCACTCACTCACTCACTCACTCACTCACTCACTCACTCACTCACTCACTCACTCACTCACTCACTCACTCACTCACCCAACCATTCACCCACCCGTCCATCCATCCACTCACTCACTCACCCACTCACTCACCTACCCATTCACCCATCCGTCCATCCACTCACTACACAGAGCATTGATCCGCGAGCAATTGTTTGCTTCCAGATTTATTCCAAGTCATTAAAGCAGTTCATCTGTCAGTTTGTCCTGTTACTTCCATCTCGAGATGTGTCTCTGTTAGACAATATCTTCGACGTTGTGTGCGCTAAGTTAGTGGTGTGTGTGCGTGTTGTGTGAGTTGTGCGTGTGTTACGTGTACCGGAAGGACCGTTGGATATTACAGCCCGAGGGAAGGATTTATGAACAAAAAAATATCCACGAAAAAAAACCAACTTCGCTTTTAATAACTTCAGCAGAGAGCGGTTTCTTCTTCATTAGGGTCGGAAATCTCCATGCCATCGTTATCATCATCATCATCACCATCTTCATCCTTATCATCATCATCATCATCAACACCATCAACACAACCACCACCACCATCGTCGTCGTCGTCGTCAGCACTACATTACGTCAGTTTCACTCGTAAAACATCCGTGCAGTTTGCATTGCACAGCTGCTGCAGCCTGTAACGTGATAATCGCAACTATCACCATCACCACCACCGTCATCATCATCATCACCACCACCGTCATCATCACCATCACCACCACCGTCATCATCATCATCACCACCACCGTCATCATCATCACCACCACCGTCATCATCATCATCACCACCACCGTCATCATCATCATCACCACCACCGTCATCATCATCATCATCACCACCACCGTCATCATCATCATCATCACCACCATCGTCATCATCATCATCACCACCACCGTCATCATCATCATCACCACCACCGTCATCATCATCATCACCACCACCGTCATCATCATCATCATCATCATCACCATCATCATCATCATCATCATCATCATCATCATCACCACAACCACCGCCATCATCGTCGTCGTAAAAATGGTTTATTACAACATTAGTGGGTGATTAAACAGTCTGATTGTCTCTAACTGTCTAATTATTTAACATAACCATGCTGTTATACTCACGATATAATAATAATAATAATAATAATAATAAAAATAATAATAATAATAAACATTAATCATATTAATAAAAATAATAACAAACATTAATCATATTATTATTATTATTATTATTATTATTATTATCATTATTATCATTATTATTATCATTATTTTTATTATCATTATTATCATTATTATTATTTTTATCATCATTATTATCATTATCATTATTTTTATTATTATTATTCTTATTATTATTATTATTAAAAACCATGGATTAATTTCTTTCAAGCAACCGATCGTCTGGAAAATTGCGTCTTAAATCAGCGCCAAAAAAGAAAATTTAAAAGTCCACGATGACGTCATCAATGGCGGTCTTTAATGCAGTTCTTTTAATACGGAAATAAAGTCGAATTTTAACGAATAAAAAACAAAAATAGGAAAAATTGGATTTCAATTCGATTTTAATTCGATTTTCAATTTAATGGTTCATAAATAGGTGAATAAATAAAACTGAAACCATGCATATTCACGCTAATGCCATCACTCTGATCATGATGATGATAATAATAACAATAATAATAATAATAAGAAGAAGAATAATGACAATGATAATAATAATAATAATAAGAATAATAATAAGAATAATAATAACAATGATAATAATAATTATTATTAATTATTAATAATAATAATAATTAATATTATTATTATTATTATTTATTTTTAAATTATTATATTTTGTTGTTATTATTATAATTTAGCGCACCTTAGTTGAAAGCCAGCAAAGGTCACAGGTCTTTATGCACAGGTAAATCGCAGGTAAACTGAATTCTATCTTTCGTTTCTTTTTTTCTTTTTTGAGGGGGTCTTTTACTATCTCTCAATCACTCTCAATCACACTCAATCACTCTCAATCACACTCAATCACTCTCAATCACACTCAATCACACTCAATCACACTCAATCACTCTCAATCACACTCAATCACTCTCAATCAATCTCAATCACACTCAATCACACTCAATCAATCTCAATCACTTTCAATCAATCTTTTTATTTTCTCTCGGGTTTGTTAACAACACGTGGCTGGAATTGGTTTCAGGGTTGCTTTTCCAGGCAGGAAGGGATTCCATTCGTGGAAGACTTAAGCAATTAAGTGGTGTGAACCGGATGTGGTTCTGATGATGACGACGACGATGATGACGTCGGTGATGATGATGATGACGGCAATGGTGATGATGATGATGATGATGATGGCTAGGGCATAACGATGGTTATGATCTCGACTAAGGTGATAGAGATTATGGCATCTTGATGGTGCTGATGACGTCGACGACATTGATGACGATGATGACGACGACGACGACGATGATGACGACGACGATGATGATGATGATGATGATAGCGCTAACTGTTGTTGTTGTTCACTCACCTTTTATCAGCGTCAAAGTGGATGGAAAAGTAATCCAGACGATGACGACGACGACGACAAACGAAAACTTGCGGTCGCTGCGGTCGTTGTGGTCGCTGTGGTCGTTGTGGTCGATTGAAACAACAGCCTTCACCGGCAACCACCTGTCCTCTTTAGGGTCTTCATCATCATTATCATCATCGTCGTCGTCGTCATCTCCTCGCAACAGATAGTTCAAATAATTTCCGTTAAGATAATTTTAACAAATGCTTTGAAATTATAATTGTTTTTAATTATTATAACATCTAATGGGCGTCCCAAATCAACCAAAGAATTAATGAGTTCATTAAATATTCAGAATCAATCGATCTGATTGGTCGACCTCCCATGAATAATTAATCGATCCGTTGAACCTTTCCCGGCCGTGAAATATAATTAAAATACCAGGACAACAGCGCCACGTTGACCTTATAAACATCTTGAGAAGGGTGAGAGAGTGAGAAGAAGAGGAGAGAGTGAGTGAATGGTTGGGTGGGTAGGTGATCGAAGGAATGGGTAGTGGATGAGTGAGTGATTGAGTGAGTGATTGAGTGAGTGAGTGAGTGAGTGAGTGAGTGAGTGAGTGAGTGAGTGAGTGAGTGAGTGAGTGAGTGAGTGAGTGAGTGAGTGAGTGAGTGAGTGAGTGAGTGAGTGAGTGAGTGAGTGAGTGAGTGAGTGAGTGAGTGAGTGAGTGAGTGAGTGAGTGAGTGAGTGAGTGAGTGAGTGAGTGAGTGAGTGAGTGAGTGAGTGAGTGAGTGAGTGAGTGAGTGAGTGAGTGAGTGAGTGAGTGAGTGAGTGAGTGAGTGAGTGAGTGAGTGAGTGAGTGAGTGAGTGAGTGAGTGAGTGAGTGAGTGAGTGAGTGAGTGAGTGAGTGAGTGAGTGAGTGAGTGAGTGAGTGATAGAGTGAGTGAGAGAGTGAGTGAGTGAGTGAGTGAGTGAGTGAGTGAGTGAGTGAGTGAGTGAGTGAGTGAGTGAGTGAGTGAGTGAGTGAGTGAGTGAGTGAGTGAGTGAGTGAGTGAGTGAGTGAGTGAGTGAGTGAGTGAGTGAGTGAGTGAGTGAGTGAGTGAGTGAGTGAGTGAGTGAGTGAGTGAGTGAGTGAGTGAGTGAGTGAGTGAGTGAGTGAGTGAGTGAGTGAGTGAGTGAGTGAGTGAGTGAGTGAGTGAGTGAGTGAGTGAGTGAATGGTTGGGTGAAATTGATACTAAAAATGATGCTGAAAAGTGGAAAGTGAGGGTGAAAAGAAAAAAAGGAGCTATAAAGACGGGCATGGGGTGGTCTGGAGAGAATCTGCTGTTGCTGGTGATGATGACGACGACGATGATGATGACGATGACGACGACGATGATGATGATGACGACGAGATTGAAGACGAATTGTTGATCAATTCCAAGTCGCGTCCGGATACGGAGAAGAATGATTTCCTTTCCAAGTCTGAAAATGTGGACCTGATAACAACGCAGTGGAAAGACTGCAGTTTGATTCATTCCTCCATCTTGAAGATGTCGAACTGGAAGCTTTCCATATCCGTGATGACGATGACGACGACGATGATGATGATGAAGGTCGTGTTAGAAACTTTGGATGAGAACACGTTCGAATAGATCCTTAGTTTAGAATAGTTTTCAAATTATGGTTATTATTATTATTATTATTATTATTATTATTATTATTATAAGGTCGTTTTTCAAATACAATTTCCTTAAAAATTATTATTAATTAATAATAATATTTAAAAATGTAATTATAAAATGAAGCTTATTATTATTATTATTATTATCATCAATGTTGTTGTTGTTGTTGTTACGTTTGATAAGCGATTGTTGAATGACTGTCTGTCTTTCCAACTCCGACTAGGCTTTGTTTACATTCTCCTTCTCGATCGATCCATCCATCCATCCATCCATCCATCCATCCTTTTGTCGCTATTTTCGTCCGCTCACTAAATTTAAAACCCACCATCGAAGTTTCATCCACTGATTCGTCCGACATTCCTTCAGTTGTTCATTCTATCCATCCTTGTATTCAATCTCTCTATCCGTCCTTTCGTCCATCCGTCCATCCATCATTCCGGACTTCCAGTTTCGAACAGCAATTGGCGGCAAAAGGCAAAAGTTTAAGATTGCATAGCATCATCAACATCATTATCTGGTCATCATCATCATCATCGTCATCATCATCACCATCACTATCATCACAGACATCATCATCGTCATCATCATCATCACCATCCATAAATCTGTGCTTCAACGAAATTCCTTCTTTTTGAAGTTTTTCCAATTCTATCAACGACTTCTTTCAAATAATACTAATAAAGAAATAATAATATTTTTATCCAGGTGTCAAGGATAATCATCATCATCATCATCATCATCATCATCGCCATCATTATCATCATCATCCTAGTTCTGGAATCTTGTCGTAACACGAGAGATCTCGTAGTTATTGCGTTACTAGAGTTTGATGATGATAGTGGTGATGATAAGAGAATGAGATAATCTTCTACTTTATCTATCTCACCATTAGCATATCGCCGAGATAGTCTTCACGTCATCACCATCACTATCATCACCGACACCATCATCGTCATCATCATCACCATCATCATCATCACCACCACCACCATCATCATCATCACCGACACCATCATCATCATCGTCGTCGTCGTCATCATCATCATCATCATCACCATCATCTAAACGTTCGATGCTGAATAAATAAGGTCCATTCTAAGTTTATAAATGTTTTAACAGACAAACTGTATATATTTCCTGGAAGACGACGACGACGATGATGGTGATGATGATAATGATGATAGTGATGATGATGGCGATTATGTTAGAGGCGATGATGATAATGATGATGAAAAGCATTCATAAATTAACAGTAACAACAAAATTATCATTATTACTTTTATTATTATTGTTATTATTATTATTATTATTATTATTATTATTATTATTAACTTTTTTTAAACATCAGATGTCGGACGCATGAACGGTTCAAGAAGCAGTAGCAGCAGCATCGTCCTCGTCTGGCCATCGATTGATTGACTGATTGAAAGTCAACTTCGGTTGATTGATCACCTGCTCTGCAACTGATTGATGGAGTCCTCGGGGGAAAAGATTCAGAGATTGGAACGATTTCCTCCAAAAAAAAGCAAAAAAAAAATTGATACACCAAAACCTCAGTCGGTAGCAAAATTGGAGATAAGCCAAGCAAAATAGAGGCCATCAATTGGATTGCGGGGGAGGATTGACCCGCGGATCGATAGGAGGGGGGAGTGTGGAGTACCATGGTTATTTAAAATGGGAGTCGTAGGATTGGCACGAATCCCAAGCGCAGACACTCTTTGACAACGTTCTTTGATTACTAGAAACGATGTCGTCACCTGGTCAGTGGTGTAGAATCTAAACGGGTGGGAGCTATGGTCCCCTCGGGGGAATAGGGGAATAAGGGGATATAGACTCTCCCCACTTCCACCATTCCCCTGGATAGACTCCTCGTTTGGAGGAGCCCACACGGTTCATTATAAACAAACAAGGACTCGGTTGGAATCATCGGAGCGAGACGCTTTTCCAGGAAATCGTTTCATCTTCCACGTCTGCATCCCATTGTTAGACTCCTGTCTCCAGTTCACCGTTCAACGTGCCAAGCCAAGCGGCGATTTCCAGGACCGAGTTCATTCCTTTCCATTGTCCTCGTCGTCGTCTTCTTCCTCCTCCTCCTCCGTTGCTTTGGAAACTGCCGATGACTCCTGGAATTTACTGTGACGCTGTCAATGATGATGACGATGATGATATCGATTATTAACCACGTGATGAATTGTTTTTAAATAAATTCATTGGCAGGCACTTTTACATGATTTAATGTAACTTAATATTAAATTTAAATATTCGTCCAATGTTTTGCCTTTACACCTTTTCGATTCTTATTTTCTTTTTCTTTTTATATCGATTAAATTAAAAATTCTCTAAATTGAAACCCAGAGATACTTAATTAATGGAGGGACGAGATGAAAATGAACGAACGAATGAATAAATGAATGGATGAACGAATGAATGAAAGCCTTTCCAATAGATTCCATTCTTGGATCGACAATATAACGTCATCTGTGAAAATGTCGAGCGAAACTGATGTTTCCAATTTTTCCAAAGTTTCATGTTTCGCCTGAAATCCTTTAAATAGAAATGGAGATTCTATTGTAGTTTCACTTTCGAAACAATTCTCTTAAATCCACAGAAAAAGGAGAAGAAGAAGAAAAAAAACCCTCCAACAGAGGAAATCGAAACCGAAAGCTCCTGGAAATCTCCCGGAAAGCCCTGGAAATATGGCGGTCGGGATCGCCAAAGGTGTCGAGCGCAGCTGAGATGGAAAGCGTTACAGAGGCGGAGGAGGCTTTCGATTCAATGTCTTTGGAGTGCTCTTCCTTCTCAATTATTCCCGCCTTCCGAGTCCAGAATGGCAGACGTAGTAGCTAGTGGAGTGACGTCACGGCTCCTCGTCGATGACGACCTGATGATGATGATGATGATCGCGATGACGATGATGATGATGATAGTGCCTAGAGTGAATTTTATAAAGGGATTTTATTTTTGAGCAAAATCTTAAAAGCTATTATCATTTCGAAAAGTCGATCAGTTTCATCTGAAAGGTCAAATCTGGGTCAACGACCTATTTAGACTATCATTATCACCACACCCATAAACCCCTCCTCACCCCTGAAATAATTAGGTCACCACGAAAAGGAACGGGGTCACTAAAAGAGGTCGGGTCGTGCAATTGGCCGATGCCAGACGACATCATATGCGCTGTGTTTGCCCGCCATTAAAAAATGCAAGATGGCCGAGTGATAAGAATCGATGGTTGATGATAATGATGGCCATTCGACTGATTGCTGGGAACGGGATGGACGGATGGATAAAGGAAGGAAGGAAGGAAGGAATAGACGAATGAACAAAGGAATGAATGGATAGATAAGGGAGTGAATGAATGAATTGATGGATGGATGGATGGATAGATGGATGGATGGATAAAGGATTGAATTAATGGGCGATTTAAATCGATTTAAAATTTAAATAACTTCTAAATGTCGTATTAGCCTGCCAAAATGCCTCTGCGAGACGACACCTAATGGCCTCAAAGCCCACCCCAGACGGTTCTACTAAACAACCTGCATTGAGATTTCCACAATAAACGAAAGAATTATGGAAAAACGTTCCAGTGTCGTGAATGGAAAAACAGGGAGACACGACGAGATGGACGCATTGGAAATTGAAATGAGTTCCAGGAACTTATAGCCACCACCACCGCCGCCGCCGCCGCAGCCATTTCGGATGGATTTCGATAGAATATGCTCTCGGACGGATGGATGGATAGACCTGGGATTTTTTTTTTATGTTGTTGATTTTCAACTTAAAGCCAAGACGTCAAAGGAAGTTTACACTTTCTCGTTTCTCCCAAAATTCTTCCGCCGACTTAAAAGAAAGCAAATGTCTTCCACTTCCACGCGGATTTCCAGAACAAGGAAGGGGTAACTGCGTCACAAGGGTGTGGTGGTAGTTCGACCCTCGGTCCCGGGGTAGGTCTACAATGGTCTACTCCGAGGTTACTCCGAGAGATGACGTGTGAATGTCAAATTGACCGACATCTCTTAACAACCAGCTTACTGACTTAAAGAAGTCCCTAGAATGTCACACTCATTGACTGGAATGCCTTAAACCCATCACGGATCACCCCTTTCCTTCCACCGACCCTAATCTCAGATTATCAGCCGAGAGGTAACCATGGGAACGCGCACCCTGGTTTAATTTAACAACATGAGGTTCGAATTGATGTTTGTCTTCGCAGGCGCGGAGATTTTATCTCGCGAGTGGAACGAACGAGAGAATTCCTTCTACATTAAACATGGCGGCCGTGATGGATTCTTTCCAGCTGAGCGTCTGCGATCGAGAAATTCGGCGATCGAAAAAACCGGAAAAACAACAACAATGTTGCGCTACGAAACGGCATCGTCCGTTGGCGCCCGGTTTTGCGCTTGCGTTGGTCCGGCCGGAGTAATGGCCAAAAGGATAGGAAATTAGAATTTCCCCTGCCGTGCGATAAACATTAGTTTAATTTCTTTGTTTCTCTTTTCTGTGTAATTACACGGGGAGGTGTAAATTAAGGCAGAAGAAAAGAAAAAATATGTCTGGAGTCAGTTTCTTAAAACGACACCGGACTGGATACTCGTGGATGCTTTTCCTGTCGTCTGACTTTCTAGTTGTGTGTGTGTGTGTGTGTGGTTAGACGGGTGGTTGTCTGTGTGCATATTGGTGTACTAGTTCAAGGTCACGGCGTGTTGTTGCGACTTCGACGACTTGAAATATCTGACTTTACGACCAATAAATATAAAGGCTATCGCGCCAAAAATTCGGGGGACATCTGCAAATTAACTCTGCCTCTTTTTTTTATTATTTATTTTTATTTCATCATTTTTTTTATTTCATTCTATTTCTTCCTTTCTTTCTAAAGCTACACGTTTCTGCTTCTCTCTTGTCATAAACTTGCATTCTCCGGGTCGGAATTTGGTCGTGGATTCTTTTATTTCTTTTTTTTTTTTAATAGGGGGCTTCCCTCGGTCCAAGCCCTCGACACGGGGGGGGGGGGACGTGTGGGTCGGATCGGGTGGAACAACGAAGCGAGATACACACAGCTTCAAAAATTCACCAACAAATCGTCACACGAAGATGATATGAAATTCTCCTAAATGTGAAGATTGCGAAAGCAGTTTGAGGTGGATTCTGGAAGAGGTATCTTTTCCCACTTTTTCTTGGGGGGGGGGGGGGGTAAGTGAGGAGACTCCCCATTCGAATCTGAATCTGTTCCTATCTGCATCTGGATTACGATGTACTTTTTTTTTATGTTGTTCAATAGGAATCCGCCATAATGTAAGCATGGGACTAGCGAATCAAATAAAACAATTGACGAAGATCATCGCAACTAATACACGAATAAAATCAATATTACTTAATATTCTTAATTTAATTTAAATTTCATAAAAAGGAATTTAACGATAACCATAATTTCCGAAAAGAAATAATTTTAAATGTAACCTTGGTGACTAAATAATAAATAATGCTTTTTTTTTTAAATTTGTAATGTGAGTTACCTTAACACATTACAATATTTGTAATCAAATGATAATTGTAATTAAAGAAATACGGGTGATAGTCACTTACGTATACATCCAGATAAATATAAACAGTCACAGGTATAAATAGGTATTCACGGATATATCTAGGTATTACTGGTTTGCTCTTGTACTCACGGGTACAGCCAGGTATATCTGATATACCCAGGTACCCACGGGTACATCCAAGAGCTTCGAAAAATTACTAAGTGGTTAGTGTTTCTATTTCTGGTGTCAATAACGGTTGCAAATTTGCTGTTTATTGGTGTAGAAATAAATACACGTAAAATTATTAAACATTTTAAAATTTAAAATATCGGTAAAATTCTGAACAATAACAAAACAAATTCTTGGAAAATGAAAGAAAAAATGAACCAAAGACATGAAGAGCAGAAAGTGACTTTCAGAAACTTGAGGCCACAGATTTCCATTTCAAAAACAAACAAAAAAAATAAAATTTTTTTAAAATAAATAAAATAATACTGAAATGAAATATCACAGAAAAAAAAGCTAAAGTGCACATTTCAAAAACTTGGCGCTAGAAAAATCCGAGCAGACGGTTTTTACTTCTCCCAAACCTCCACCCCCCACTCAAGAGGACAGACCTGACAGCTCGAGATGGGTGTGTATAATTCGCGCCATGCCGTTCGCTGAATACAAAGTGGAAGATGATTTTAGTACTTTACCATGGATCTTACGACTGGAAAAGCCTTCGCTCAGATAAAGGAAAGTGCTGTCCGGAGAAGTGGAAAGATTGATGGACTGACTGGGGAGTTAGGGTTAGGGACTGGGTGGGAATCACCAATCGTCCATCATGGAGTCTGGGCTCATTGAAGACCTGTCATGGATTGAAAGGTGCTCATAGAAGACGTGATGTTTTGTGAAGGAAAAGCAATTGAGCTAGAGAAATTTGAAGAAATAAGTGTAACTCTTAAACATTTACATATTATTATTATTATTACTAAATTATTAATAATAACATAATTACCACCACTATTATTATGGTCAGTCCTAATAATAGCATCATTAAGGCTGTCATGATTCACAAGCCATAAAAGTCTATCTATAAATTAAAGCCATCTTGAATCAAACACCCAAAAAAACTCACATACAAGTACAGAGAGAGACAAACACAGACACGCACATTCGCGCGCACACGACGACTAGGACAAGGAGCAGAACCCAAAGAAACCGAATAAGGACCGATCAGACAGATAAACATCTCAATGGGCACAAAAGATTTACAGCAATATAAAAAAAAAATACAGGAAAAACGTAAAAAAAGACAGAAAAAATAAGAATGATTTTTCCAGGCAAAGTCGGTGCAAATCCATAAAGTAGTTCCATGGACTTCTGCCAATTCCATTTCGGTGGTCATTCATTTGGCGCTGAGAATCGGTTGCGCTCATTGCGAGTTCTCGAGCCTCGTAATCAATTTTCACGATCGGTTTTGTTTTGAGAGAGGGGTAGCCTGAATGGAGGGGCCAGAATGGGCCAGGAGGGGTCGGGATGGGCCAGAATGGGCCGGGGGCAGGGCCAAGGTGGGGGAGTCGTTTGTCGGGATGTTTTTCTTTCTCTATCTATCTATCTATTTCTCTTTCCGTTTCTTCGAATATTATTGAATGTTGTTGTTATTGTTATTATTGTCGTCATCTTCATCACTACTATGACCACTTTCTTCTTCAAAAACAACAACACTGTCGACATAAACAACAACAACAGACCGCGTCCGATGACATTCTGTCGTCACGGCAACCGGAAACTTCTGCCTCCGTCATCGTCGAGTGGATTTCTTTCCTGTTTTTTTTTTTATAAATTTTCCTGGGAACGAACGACCTTCAACTTTCCACGTCATCGGGTGTCACGTGGTTGGAAAATCTTTCGAGAAACTTTAATTTTTTTTTCGAGAAAGCTTCGAAGCTGTTAGGACGTCGTTATCGTCATCGTCATCATCATCATCTTGGCTATCATCATCATCATCATCGTCATCGTCGTCGTCAAGTCCTGCTGATATTGCAGTAGGAGATGATAGATTTTCCCTAGCATAGTTTATGCTTCCCTATTATCGACGCTCTCGGATTCCTTCCGCTCTGAAAGTTCAGCTCCGGGATTACTTTTCCGAGCGGAGCAGGCAATAATCCGGTCCCGGTTTGCACCCGGGGACCCCAAAGCTCCGTGACGCTGCCACATCTGGCAATGGAAAGAAAAACGATGTCGTTTGGTGTCACCTTTGATTTCCGTTTGGAATAAAACGAACTGTTGCTTTCGAGAGAATCTTTTTTTAACAAATGGTATATAAACATTTTTTTAAATTGAAATGGAAGATATTCACCAAATAATCATACCATTAATGAAATAATAATAATAATAATAATAATAATTCAACAAATCATGTTTTCCAAGTCAACATTAAGACATTTTTCCCATTTCTCCAAAGAAGCATAAAAATAAAACAGAGACCACTGAAGCGTAAAACCAAGCAGCGGTCTCGAAAAAACCGGCGCTAGAACTGCGCCATTCTAGCGCCCCTCGGAGCGCCGAGAAGAAAAGTAATCCCATTACGGACGGGCGCCTTGGAAGACGAATTAGATTCGAATTAATTAAAGAGAAATTGATAATTTTAAATGAGTCTGTCCCTCTAATGGAAGCCATAGAAGTTTGGATTTATCGCCCACAAGATGTCAGGGGCCAATTACAGAACCAAAGACTGAGGAATGAGATAAAACAGGAGCCAAAGATTAATAGCTTTTGACTGTCTTTGGTAGCAGCGGACGATATTAGGAGCTGTTTTATTTTAAATGCTTTTTTTTAGGAAAAAAAAGAGATTTATTTTATATTAATAATGGAATCATTCTTATATTTTTACTCCCATAGATTATTATTTCTTAAAAGGGATAAAAATTATTATCATTATTAATATAATTATTTATATTACATATACATATATATAATAATAATAATAATAATTATACAATTTATACAAACGTCTCATAATTCTGACTATCCTTTTTTATCCATGCCTGTCAAAAATCTATTCTCTGTCGAAAAACTGATTACGCCTCGGCCCTTCTCGGCACTGGAGTAATCACTCAGATCCGCCTTTTTCCACCTATCGGTGCTTCCGCTTGTCCACCCATCTGTCGGCCCATCAATCCATCCATCAATCTATCCATCCATCCATCAATCTATCCATCAATCTATCCATTCGTTCATCAATCTATCCATTTGACCATCAATCAATCCAGGAGTCATCATCAGTTGTTATAGCATTCGAAACCCAATTCAACTGGATATGGAAAAATTTTCCAGCGATGACGATGATGGTGACAACGAGGACGACGACGATGATGTAAGAGTATCGTCGACAACGGTGTGAGAAATCAATTTAATAGATTTGATGGAGCACCAAAAGGGGGCCTCCAAATCCCATTAGGCCTACTCCATACCATAATCCCCTTCCCATTCCAACACCCCCCTAACGAGCTGCAAACAGTTTGGCACACGACCCCCGAAAATGGAAAAGCCGGGTCCGCATCCGATGCATAGCAACACGTCTCTAGGGACGCGCGACCATCACTTCCCAACCTGCTGTGACGGAGCGTAAGAAGGATCGCTCCATGCGGTAGTAGCAAACTTTCGAGATGTGGTCTTTCATTCGCGGAGCTGGTGCCCCAAACTGCAAAATGGAGGAAAGTTTCAGGAGAGAGTTTCCGGGTAAAAAAAAAACAAGAGGAAATTCTTTTGAATGGAAGAACATCGTCGTCGTCGTCGTCGTCATCAACCGCGGATGCGAAGGATGGAACGAGTACAAAAGAGAAGCCTTTCCAGAAGTTTAGCAGCGTTTCCATTGGAAACGTAGCTGACAAACGATGATGATGATGATGACGATTTGATAGAAACTCACGTGATACTGATATGAGGTTTTCGAAATTTTTCTAAAATGAAATCTTCAAATTGACCGCCGGGAAACAAAAAAAGCGATGATTCACGATGATGGACTGTGGATATCTTTATTTATTATATTAATAATAATAATAATGTCTTTTATTAACTCACGATGACAATTATTATTAATAATAATAATATTTAGGATATTAGCTGATAATTAATCAATCTATTTAAAATGTCAGCACTTAATGATAATGACCTCTTGAACTGAACTTGGATTGCCCGACTATGAATTTTCGAAGGGACCAACTTTGTAAATGAAAGAAAGTCAAGAAAATTTTAATTAAATAATAATAATAATTGCAATAATAATAATATATAAATATATCCATTAATATTATTAACAATATTATCACATTTATGTAATAAAATAATAAAAATTATTATTATTATTCAATCTTAAATATTCTTTTCCACTTAAGATCCAAAATATCCCCAACAATTAAAATAATTTATTCATATATGCACATATATTCAAGATGGCGCCCGTAAGTTTGATTTTAATTGGCCGTCATTGATTGCCTAATTAATATTCAAATGAGTGATGGGTATAAAATGAACGTTTTCCAGCGGAAAGATTCCTAAAGAAGATTAGGATCGTCTTCCATCCCAGGTAGGAATGGAGTTGGATTTCAGTGATTAACTGGAATATTATTTAAATGATAAAAAATATATTTAAAATATAATTATTGTATTAAATATAAAAAATTATTTTTCAGAATAGTAGGCTTGATTGCAATACTTTTAGTATTAGTTCAGCACAAATTGACTTCCAGAAGAACTTTCAGGAAGTATTCATAACATTAAATCGCTAAACAATAACAACAATAACAAGAACATGACTCTGATGCCCGAAATTCTGCAAGTCTGGATGACCAACAACACCAACCACCACAACTCCATCTCACCCTACGACGACGACTACAGCAGCTTAATCTCCATCAACAACTACAGCTACAACAATAGCAACAACTTCCACACGGATATCCTCCCTCTTCTCGTCAGTCCATCGATGTCGACAGCTGGAACGACAACCAGACTCGAGACTACGAATTCCTCTCTGGAAAACCACCCGAAGTTTCGAAAGCGCGACACTACCTTGGCCATGGTTGAGGTAGTAGTCCAAGGGGTGATATTCTCTCTTACTCTACTGGGCAATATGGTCGTACTGGCCCTAGTCCTTAGCCTATCACGAAAGAGGAGAAAGGAACAATTGGGGCGCATGTACACCATGATAGGTCATCTCAGTGTGGCCGACCTTTCCGTGGCCACTCTGAACCAGCTGCCCCAGCTGGCGTGGGATGTGACCTTTCGGTTCCAGGGAGGTCCCTGGCTTTGCAAGATGGTGACCTTCGGACAGGTATGAAGGTCAATCGAAGGGCGTTCTTAGCCTTCGTTATTACGTGTTATCGTGTAGGGATTGTTCTTTGTTCGTTTAAGAAATTTGACTTTATCAATTTGAAATTATGAATTTTGATAATAATAATAATAATATAATAATAATAATATTATATCCAAATATATAAGATAAATATGTCCAATAGATGTTCAAATTCATAATAATGATTATAATAATTATATTATTATTAATATCAATAAGGGAATAATAAAATTATCATTATCATCTTATCCTAATTTTATTTTATTATTATATTAACAATTGTTGTTATCATTAATTATAATAGCTATTATTATTAAATAAACCATGAACAGGTACTCGCAATGTACGCCTCATCGTACGTACTGGTCTCAACGGCACTAGACAGGTACATGGCCATCTGTCACCCGATGAAAAGCCACTCGTGGACCGCCACCACCGCCCACAAACTGGTCGGCATGGCTTGGATAATATCGGCCTTATTCTCCGTGCCCCAGTTGGTTATCTTCAGTCTTCAGAAGGTAGGAATGTAATTATAGTATAATTATAATAATATATAATTATAGTGTAATTATAGCATAATTACAGTTTAATTATGATGCAAATACAGATGTAGTAAATTGTAGTCAGTATGTTCAAAGACCAATCACTTACGATAGAACCTTATTAATAATGTAAATAATTACATAAAATAATTTCAAATAAATAAACAAAAATTCAAAATTATTAACTCCAGTTAACCGCTAGCCATTTAGGAGAATATTATTTATTATTATTATTATTATTATTACATCGAGTATTATTTATCGAGGTTTCTCAAAAAAAAAACTAGCGCTGCATAAATGATAAAAAAGAAAAACAAATAAATAAAATCTAGAATTAAACGAACACCGAACAGGTTCAACCCGATAGCGACGAATACGACTGCCTTGCCAACTTCGACGAACCTTGGACGTTGGTTGCCTACACCACGTGGTTTGCCACGGCCGTCTACATCGTGCCCTTGCTCCTGCTCAGCTTCATCTACATCAAAATCTGCCTGGTCGTCTGGAGAAACGTGGCTGCAGCAACCGCTGTAGCCGGTGACGCCGTCGCACAAAACGCTACCGTGACTTCTAGCGGCATAACCACAGGCGACACGGTCAGCCAGCGATCGCGCTACGAACAAAGAAAGTCCCTCAACTCTCGGCTCAGTCACCAGGCAAGTCTCAACTTCCCCTGCTTCGAATCCAGCGGTGTCTCTTTCGTCAGGCCCGTGGAGCTGGCGACAGCGGCGTCCATAGCGGTCGCTTCGTCTCATCTCAGGTCAGTCCAGTACAATCGAAACCAAAGGGCCTTTCTTCCTCAGTCGACTTTGACCTCTGTGACAGAGGCAGAGCCCTCTCAAGAACGTCCCACTCGCTCGGCCATCAGAGCCGGGAATAGGATCGTCAAGATAAACAGTTTGACGAGCATTAGCGAGCTGTCCATAGCGGAAGACTGGAAAAACTCTTCTATCAGCGGTCACATCACCGATAAAGCACCACCGGTCAAAACAAAGCGATACAGTCTCAATCTTAATTATGGCTTCGTCAATTCTTTTCGGACCAGAGGAACGGATTCGCCTGAAGACCACTCGGTTGCCAACGTCGACGCCACAGATAGACGAAAAGATGGAATGAAAAACCGAAGAAAGAGTTTCAAATCGTTCAGGATGACAAAACGATCCCAAGAATGTTGTCCAAAGGATTCCAAAATTCATCTGAACAAAACTACGGAGTCGAATGGAGTGGGGACAACCCCAATCATATTTTCGCAGACACCTGACCCCCTGGCAGCATCCTCGCCCACTAATCTTCATCTGAACCCAAGTCCCACATTCGCTTTGGAAAGTTCAGAATCAGTTCCTTTCGACCTATCAATGTCGGAGCAACCTTCCAATAAGCAACCTATATCCGGGGCACAGGTTGGATCCAAAAAACCATGTTTCCCGGTCATTGGGCACGTACCCCTCAAGGAAGAGGGGCAAACGAGATTTTACAGAAATCCTGGAAATCCACACAACATTGTTTCCGACAAGCAACCATGTGACGATGAGTCAAAAGCTCACAGGATCCATAATGCAGGTCTTACTGAGGGTCAGACATCCGTGGAAAAACTGGAAAAGCAGCAACAGTCTGACTCCGAGAAGGAGGCACAGGAATTGGATAAAGGCCCGAAACTGAACCAGCCGTCACAAGCACCACTTCCCTCTGCTCTTCCATTCCACCAGAAGAGATTCAGCCACCAGGGACCAGGGCACGGGATAAGCAGGGCCAAAGCGAGGACTGCCAAGCTGACCATGGCCGTCGTCATAGGGTACTTGGTTTGCTGGGGTCCTTTTTTCGTCTCCCAACTATGGTGGGCATGGGATCCGAACGCTCCTTACGAAGGTCATGATGATAATGGTTTGATGATGATGATATTATTATTATTATCATCGTTATTATTATTAATATTATTGTTATTATTATTATATTAATAATTATTATGGAATTTCAAATTTAAATATTTCAAATTGAAATACATTCTCGGAGCAATTCATTGCAATCCAAGAAAAGATGTTACGTCGATGCTCGAAATGATGATTAACGGGCTTAACGAGTTAATATTCTTATTAATAATAATGATTAGTCATCACTCTAACAATCCATCCTTCAATCGTCACTAATGCTGATTGTAATGATAATGACGGCGATGTCAATATTGTTGCTGACGACGACGATGACTACGACGATGACGATTATGATGATCAAATTCAATCCAGATCCGTTCATGGTAATCACTCTGCTACTGGCCAGTCTGAACAGCTGCATCAATCCTTGGATCTACTTGGCCTTCAGCGACCAGCTGCGGCGACGGGCGACAAGAATCTGCTGCGGTCGTCAAAAGCTGGCGGCCCTCAGGAGGGCGCGCCGGTCCTGGCCCCCGAGGGCCGCACAAGAGGGTACCAGGAGGACCCACTCGAGGAGCCGTTTTCGCGAAGATAGTCGCGACTTGACGCTAACTTCTCGCTTCCGAGCTCCGACGATGACTGGACTCGACTCTCTGAGGTCGCGTCGCTCGACGTACGCCCTCAGAGACGCCACGGCGGCCGTCACGACTGCCGTCGCTGCAGTCGCGACGGGAGGCTGCAGCTTTGGAGATGAAGAGGCTTAACGGAGGATCAGAATGATGCGGTACATGATAATCACAATCAAGAATGTAACGTCTGTAGTCCGATGTTTGGAGTTGCTTCTGTTTCTGGTTTTATTTAGCTTCAGATAAATTATGTCTCAAGTTATGTTCGCACTTTTGTATTGCATGTAATGATTTGTTGTTTGTTTTTGTAGGTTTTGTGGTTTTTTTTTTCGTTTCACGAAAGGATGCAAAGAAAGTTTGTTTTAGAATGAGTTGTTTAAAACCGTTGGGTTTTCTGGAAAACTCAGAAAAATGTTTCTCAGGAATGCTTGATTAGGGGAGATTGTGAGACAGAAAGATGGAGTTGATTGTATTCCTTGACAAGATCACCATCATCATCATTGTCATCATCATCGTCATCATCATCGACGTCGTCGTCATCATCGCCGAGGAATATATGGTCAGCAATAATAACAATAATAAATGTCGCTTCACAAACCCCACTCACCCTAATAAGCGTTGGAAAGCACCGGAGTTCATTGGCGCTTCGTTCGGTGAGATGCTGAGAGATGAGAGAGAGAGGGAGAAAGGACGGAGAGGGCTGTGGATGGAAAGAAAGGACAAATGAAGGAGCACATAAAGAGTCACTCGAAGAAAACATCGATGCTGTGCTTTTTTGGCCCATCGTCCGACAGAAATATCGAACTCTTTACATCCATAACCGGGTCATTTCGGTGCAAGTTGCCCGCGCGTCCCGCGCTTTTCCTTGATTGTTCCGATAACTTGTTCCCTTGTTTACGATCGGCCATCAATTCCTCCTTCCGCTTTTCCGGCAACTCCAGGAGTTTCCAACCCATAGTTGTCGCTCGTGGAGGTTCGTTTGCTCCTCTCCATTTCCTTCCTTATCGTTCCTTATCATCGTCATCCTCAGTGTCACGCACTGGGAAGACGAGAAAGGCACTTGCTATCAGTCAGTCATGCGTGGATGAGTTCATGCGTGAATGAAGTCCTTAATTCATAGCCCTTGATCGGCAAGTAGTTTCCAAGCGCCGCAGTCCATCTCATGGACAAAAGGATGGCGCCCTGACAAAACCTGTGTTGTTAGAAGAGGTATATATCCCTGCCGATTGAAAATCAGCGATCCATCCGACTATCTTTCCAGCCACCCATTCATTCCTCCATCCATCCTTCCACCCATCCTTTCCTACATCCATCCATCCATCCATCCATTCATTCATTCGTTCGGCATTCAAAGGAAAAATGAATTGTCTTCAACTCAATAGAACGGTCCATGTAAGCATTAGTCTTCTTTGTTTTCAGTTTGCTGTTCGTGCACTCGATTTTACTATCATTCATTCATTCATTCATTCATTCATTCATTCATTCATTCATTCATTCATTCATTCATTCACTCGTTCGCTCACTCATTCATTCATTTATTTATTCATTCATTCGTCCGTCCGTCCGTTACCCGAACATTTTCCGATATCATGATTGCCGACAATAAATCCGGAGCAATGGAGGAGGAATGCTTTCCAAAGTCAACTGAGACTGGAAACATGACTTTCTTCTCTCTAATAACGGCATCATCGTCCTCATCATCATCATCGTCACAAGGACACAAGTCTGAATAAGACCAAATGTTCAGGTTGTTATCGGGAGGTACGTGTTTAGGTTCCTGGTTAGAGTTAAGATTAAGAGTGATAGTTAATTATTATTATTATTATTATTATTATTATTATTATTATTATTATTATTATCATCATCATCATCATTATTATTATTATTGTCATTGTTATTATTATCATCAATCCAATTGATAAAGAGACAAAATTAAGGCTACAGATTTAATTGGTTTTTAAACAAATCTTGTAATTATTTTTATCACGAAATTCACACCCAATATCGTGAATGAAAATTTTTAAGAAAATAAAATATAAACAAATAATAATAAAAACATAATAATAATAATAAGAAGAAGATGATGAAGAAGAAGAAAATAATAATCTTTCCGATAAACTCAGAAAATGGTGAGGTAAAGACGGGAAAAACCGACGGAAGGAGCATCGATGTGGATCAAAAAGCAATAAATTTCCATGAGTACCAGGGTCACGTAGGTTCGATTCCAGACCCGGGCATCCCAATTATACCCGGTGCTTTGTTTTCCAGCACTTTCTTTACAATTAAGCCCTATTTGACTTTTAAATCGTCAAAAATGAGATTCAGAAAGTGCGCGTCTAATGAATCTAACAGGAAATTATCACTAGAATAAATTCGAATATATTTATAAATACATATAATACTATAAAATAAACTTTAAATCTAAAACCACCTCAGATAAATAGGCTTAATATTACAATAAACTTGCCATCTGTTGTCACAATCGGACTCTCTGTGAATTCAATTAAGAATAAATTTTTTAGTTTCGTTTCCAGAATCGTTCGATTTTGGAAAAAAATCCCCGAAGCAATTCAAAGCAACCCTGAGAGCGGAAGTTCCCTAAAAGGAAAGAAAAGAAGCTGGAAAATCCCAAAAAAACATCGGACAAAAATAAAGCGCTAATAAAATTCTGTTTCTTGTTGAGAATTTCTCCTTGCAGTTCGTCATGGAAATGATTTTCCATGGCGGAGCGATGACGGATACCTGCACGGGACGTCTGTTAAGTCCGGTGGAAAAGAAAAAAAATATAGGATTTTTTTTTCACTTTTAGGAAAATCATGGCGCAGATTCGGTCAAAACCTTGTGAAACGTAAACTTTCTTTGCTTGAGTGAATTGCTTTCCAAGATTATCAAAGAATTTGTGAAGGATTCTTGAGTGGAAATAATAAATAAAATATAATAATAATAATAATAATAATAATAATAATAATAATAATAATAATAATAATAATAATAATAATAATAATATATAACAAGTAAAAACAAAATTGGAATCAAGGTTTTAAATTGAATGTCTTAAGAGCACTAAGTTTTTGGACTCCCCTGGCGAAGAAATGTAAAATAAATATTTTAAAAAGGAATTAAATAAACGAATAATTGAGAAAATTCATGTTCAAAATATTAAAATCATTTCCTTGCAACTCTTGATTCCTTAAATAACAGAATTTTGTTGCAAAAATCTAAAAAAAAACGATTCATCCAGAAACACCATTGATGGAGATGATGTTGTTATTATAATACGATGATTCCAAAATAGCCAAAAAAGGGGGGTTGATGATTTCAGTTTTTGGAAATCTTTGTTCTGCTTACTTTGTGGTGTTTTAGTGAAGGTCTTACATTTAAGATTTATTTTTGAGATGCAAAATGTGCTCAGATTTTCGCCATTTTATATTGATTGATTATCTGTTTATTCCATAATTTCTATTGATCCTAATTCATAATTTATCGAGGTCGGAATATAATTTCTGAGGGTCTAGGCATAAGTTCTGACCTAATTTCCGCGCATGGAGAATGTCGAAAATCCCCAATTTATTTGTAAATAAATGTTAAATGCTTAAATATAAATCGCCAAAGTAATTTGTTTGGTTACATCCACGGTTGCCCTCAAAGCAAGTGACGTGTGAAAGCGATGATTGTTTCCGATAATTGTATTTATACAACGATTGTATTTGATAAATACAATGGTGACGCCTGCACGAGGTTTGTTGCAACATAAACTTTGAACAACGTTTGAACAAACATCGAATCAGGCATTAGTCATTCGAATTAAAAGTGAATTTAAAAATAATTTTCATTCGATTAAATGAGATAAAAGTGAAAATCATTCATTTCATAGAATTAACGAAGAATTGTGAAAGAATTATCCTTAAATTATTGACTTATTAATTAGAAGTTTAACCGCTTCCAACAAGATTTCAAAATGCAATGGATACTATTTCATTTTTTAAGTCGATATTTTGCAATTTACGAAGATATTTCAGTTAAAATCGATCAAAAGTTTGGCGTTGTTACGAAGAAACATCAACAAACTATTTGCAAGCGTTCATCTACAATGGAAGTAGGCCAGACGCCTTCATTGAAGTCAATTAGGTCTGGAAAGGTGATGAATGGCCAGAGACCAATTGGGACTAGAACGTATTGAATTTATTAACGAACGTGTCCATTGATTGTCCATTCTTAAAGATGAAACGAATCCAATCTTTTAGATGGCTAATGAATTATCACAAGAACAACAACAATAGCACCAATACCAACAACAACAACATCGAAACAGGCATAGTTGAAAGAGGCGTGTGTTTAATATTAATTTATTGCCCGCGTAATTATGCAAACGTTATGCAATCAGGTCACATTTGCATACTTTGCACAATCGCAATTCTCGACCTGCATTCCTGACAATGAAATAGCAAAGCATACGAAAAGAACTACTGAGACAAGTTTGTCCGAAAAGTTAGGAACAAATCCTTGAAAATCACAGCAGTAGGTCGTGACGATGACGTTTGTCATCATTTTGCTTGACACTTCCTGCCGCAAGGAGACAAAGATGCTGGTCGTTACGTAAGTATTGATGTAAGATTATTGATGCCTTCGTGAGACTGAGTTTGACTTGGCTGTCAAAAAAATGCCATCTTTCGTAACAACAGAAGATACTGCGATCAGAATTCAAAGATCTCCAGTCGCAATTTGACTTTTGGTCAAAAGCAACATATGTTGTTGCGCAACTACCAACAACTCGTCTTGAAAGGGAGTTTTGAAACAATACAAACATCAAAGTCTTGTTTCTGTAATTAGTCTGTATATATGCGTGTGTATATACAGTATATATAAGTGTACGGGGAAGTTATTGAGTTTATTGAAAATAACGCATTGAAGTGCTTTCTGGGACCTTTGGATTAATCGTTGCAAAAGGTTTGTATATTTAATACAAAGCATAAACATATATTGTTTGTCGCTTGCTAATTGCTCGCATCTCGTTTTGATTCTCGGATTGCCAAAGTAAGCGTTCATTGGCTTAGTACTCTTCATCTCACGGTAAACAATTTGGCAGAGGATAATGGATGGGCAATACCCAGCGGGTATATAAGTACAGGCTCGAGTATGTAATGTACGTCTCTTATCCGTGATTGTTGTGGTTTGAATTGGTACGAGTCAGAATTTAAGCTGGTTAGACAGTCAATGTTTTAAATAAGGATGTAGTCTCGGATTGTTAAACAAATGAACTCGTTTCATACGTAATGATGTAGAATGATTTGTTGTCGCAAGTTTTTATGTAGTCACTATTATAAAAATTTTCTTTTTTTTTTCAAAACATTATTTGCAAGTGATTTATGAAGTTCGTTGATCGTTTGTAGGTCTTGAAAAGGCGTCAAACATGGAATTTACTCTGAAGACCTTCATCTTCGTCTTGTTCGTCTCTTGTGTTCATTCGAAGGGAGTTCTGGTCGAATTACAGCATCCGAATGCCCGCCATGAATCTTCTCACCACTGCTCGGTGCGTTTGGTTCATTCGACGATGACGGCCAACTGCTCGAAGCTCGGCCTCAATTCCGTTCCTCAGAACATAGCAAGGTCCGTCAAAGTCATGGACTTGACCAGGAATTTCCTGAGGCACGTCGGACAGACGGACTTCGCGGCTTACACCAACCTGGAACTCTTAAAGATCGACTCCAATCTGCTGGAAGACATCGAAGAGGGGAGTTTCCAAACGCTGGGAGAGCTTCAGGTACTGAATCTGAGAAACAATCGCCTCAGGCACTTGAATGCCGAACATTTGACAGGACTGGTGAGGCTGAGAACGCTGGACCTGGGAAGGAATCCGTTGGTGCACATCAACTCATCCGCTTTCGTTCACCTAACGTATCTGAATCACCTGTATTTGGACGGATGTTCCTTGGAGTTTCTGGATGCTTCTTTGTTTTCCATTCTTCCTCACATAGAATCTCTTGATGTTTCCCATAACCACCTCAAAACTCTGTCGGGTGCTCCAGCGAATCGTGATTCTCTTCTCAAATCTCTGAAACAGATCGATCTTTCCCACAATCCGTGGACGTGCGATTGTGGCCTCAGATGGATGGCAAGCTACCTCCACAACTCAGACGCCACCGTAGCCTGGCATTTCCTGAATTCAGGTCCGAAATGCAAAGAACCTCTGCTTTTTTCTGGACTTTACTGGAAGGACCTCCATTCGAGTAGGTTCTTGTGCCATCCGGAAATTCTCAGTCCAGAGCAGGCATCGAAACCCATATATCTCCAGAAATATGGCAACGTCAGTTTGAAATGCTCGGTGACAGGAAGTCCTAAGCCGAGCATAAAGTGGGCTTTCAATGGAAATGAAGTTAGTAAAGTCAAAGAACTCAGCCATAGACACGTCATCTCGGAGCAGAGTTTAGAAGAATCTCAGGACAGATTTGTAGTCAGAAATTCTCTGTTCATTTACGGTTTATACGAAGAGGTGATCGGCAAATACACTTGCCTAGTAAGCAACATGGCAGGCAGTAAAGAACTAACCTACTTCGTCGGCTTCACAGATGATTCGTCAAAGAATCTCGTCAACATACTGAGTAGCGATGGCATTCTGCCAGGAAAAATGGTTGTATACATCGTTGCAGTGGTACTGCTCTGCCTGGCAAGTATCGTACTATTCGGGGTCATAGTTTGGTGCACTTGCAGTCTGTCCGGAAGTAAAATCTGCTGCCGTAGAGAGGAGGGGGATAGTAGCGAAAATTCTTTCTTTATCCAGAACATGGACACTTTTAGAAATCTCCACCAATCTCGGATATACAAAGTCCGTCAGTCCAGGGACGATGATTTGAGACAGAATTCGTTTTGATTCTGTTTTTGTTCATAATGAAATGTTTTGATAATTGAATAATCGATTTGTTTTCCACTGGTTTCCGAAGTGATTAGGACGTGCATTGTGTACATACACCGCTAGAATTTATTTTATTTTGAGAAGTATTTTTTTGTAAAAATAAATTTTCTATTTCCCTTGAAGTTTTGTCTTATAACTGACTGGTTTTGATCGCATACGACTGGGTAAGTACCATTAATTACAGGCGCCGATAAAATTAGATTTAATTATTCGATTAACATCAATTAAGTCATCCATCAGCTGACACGAGTGATTGATCATTTCTGAACCGGATTTAAAACAATTATTTCAATTGTGATTCAAAAGTACCGAACATCGTAAAGACATTCCAGATTCATTTTTGAAGGAATTTCAATTATGGAAGTCACTATAAAGATAACACTGATTTCAATCCTGATTGTCGAATTTAATCGCTAGGTGTAGCTTCAGTCAAAAACCATCGAATTTAAAATAAATTGAAATAGGACATTTGAAAGATAAACAAATAGTTTTTGTAATTATTTATAATGATTAAAATTTTCAGTAATTAAGTTTTTGGGTTGTATGGTTGTCATACGTTTAGTAGTACTTTACAGCGTAAGGCTGACCGCTCTCAAACGTGTTGTCGAAGTTCATCTGAGGTCAAATAAAAATAGATTGTGCTCGTTCGAAACTCGGTTTCTGGTTCGATTTTGAACGAGTTTCAGACATGGAGAATAGTGACAGTTTGGAAGAAATTCTGAAAAGATGCTTGCCGAAAGATGACTTGACTAAAGTTTGGAGTCTTTTGTATGGCAAAGAATTGGAGTTTGTATTGTTTTGTTTGTTTGTAAAGTATTGCAAGTTCAATTAGGCATCACAAAAATTACATTCTCAACAATTACAAGTGTTGCCATCAACTTTCTCATAAAATTTTTTTTTCTCATATAATTTATCAGACTGCTATGTAGTCAGTGGAACTTATGTTGTTTGAACATTAAAGTCTTGTGATCTAAACTTATGCTTTTGCATTGCAAATCTTACATAAGTAATGGCCAGAAAATCTTTCAATTTCGTCCAAGAGAATGAAAACCATTGGCTTAATATTAGAGAACAATGTCGACATTAATGATGATGATGATGATAATGATGCTTACTCCAGCATTCTTGCAGGCAGACAACGTTGACAGTGATAACCCATAATGGAAAGATCGACACGAAAAATGTCAATCACCCATGACAGAACTCTTAATACAACAATAACATAACAAATACATAACAATAATAACAACTAACCTTCAATATGCTCCAGGTCGATCCAATTCCAAGAAGAGATCCTCAACAAAGCCAAGGATCTGGACTTCCAATTGGCGGGTTACGTCGTGAAAGCAGCAGACGAGCAATGCAGGCCTCGGCGAATCACGAGGGTCGGGCTCGTGCAGAACCGGATCATCTGTCCGACCGACCGGCCAATCTCCGAGCAGGTGCGAGGTCCCTTGTTTACGTCGTCACGGTTACGTTGGGTTACATTCTGCATTTCCCCATAGAGGGATGCCATCGTAAAGAGGGTTTCGGACATTGTCAGGGTGGCAGGAGAAGCGGGTGTCAATGTCGTCTGCCTGCAAGAATGCTGGAGTGAGCATCGTCGTCGTCGTCATCGCTATCATCATCATTAATGTTCTTGCTATTATTGTTGTACTATCTAAATGAGCCATTTATCCTTCGTTACATAGTTAATGAACGTCTGCGTGTTCAGTGACTGTGACAACTTGCGAGCGTGTCTAACTAATAGCAATCGATTATATTATGCTAATGACTTGCTCAATTGATTATTTAAACACATAATTACGATCAATCGATGCTCAGCGAGTCCGTTCTTCATGTGCACGAGGGAGAAACGACCTTGGTGCGAGTTTGCTGAAGATGCCCACGAAGGACCATCCACGACCGCTCTGTCTCAAGTGACCGACTTAATTATGCCATAATTATTTTACAAATCATAATTTATGCAATAAATCAATAGCCATCATGTTGACTGCAACTTGCTTTCATACAAAACCAAATTTGTGTCACAGTTTTCCGAGTCATTCTCGACTTGGAACTTTATGCGAAGCACGACATTGAACGATAATTTTATAATAAATTATGGCATTTATTATACGCTCGATCCACTTTAGTTGGCCAAGCAATACAACATGGTCGTCGTGTCTCCGATTCTGGAACGCGATGAACTTCACGGAGATCAGGTGTTCAACACTGCAGGTAAAAATTAAATAAACACGTTTGTTGGATAAATTCATTGCAATAACAGAGGTCGATTGGTTCGTTGGTTTTGTACGATTCGAGATTTTGTTTTTGTTCTGTTTTATTTTGGTGTTTATTAAATTAAATTAAAGAAAAATGAAATAAATAAATAGCAGTCTCTAATTTTGAGGTTGGATGTTGTTATATTGATTTTTATTTTTTTAATATTGATAATACAATAATTATATTGATAATCGTTAAATTATCGATAATTAATTATTATAAACCAATTATTTTAAATTACGATAAATAAACAGTCGTCATCTCTCAGACCGGAAAAGTCATAGGAAAAACCCGGAAACTCCACGTACCGAGAGTCGGGGATTTTAACGAGGTGATTGATCTTAACTCGAGGATGATGTTTATTAATCGAACGATCCGCTATCAAAATATTCCGTCGTATTAATAAATATCCGATATCGTAATATTAATGATATCATTATAATATTATAATTCGATGCCTTCCAGTCGACCTACTACATCGAAGGTGACATGGGTCACGGAGTGTTTGACACCGTTTATGGTCAGTCGGTCGTGTTTTGAACGACCACCTAACTTAATGTAATTAGGTCGATCAAGTGCATTTTAATTAATATATATTACATAATTTAACAATTAATTAAATGTTTTTAATTGGTTGTTTATTTATAATCCGTTATATTTTCGTTATCCTCGTTCAGGCAAGTTGGGAGTCAACATTTGCTACGGCAGGCACCACCCCCAGAATTGGATGGCCTACGGGCTCAATGGGGCCGAGATCGTCTTTAATCCCTCTGCCACTACAGGTAGCCTCAGGTGAATGGCATTGTTGCATAATTAACCATATTTTCCTTCAACATCCTCCTCCTCCTCTTCTTCCTTATTATTATTATTATTATTATTATTATTATCACTGTTGCTATTATTATTATTATTATTACTGTCTTTGTTATAATTATTAGTGAACCCATGTGGCCAATAGAAGCTAGGAATGCAGCCATCGCGAACAGCTACTTTGCCTGTGCAATCAACAGGGTCGGAACTGTTAGTTATCACTCTTTTGAAAATGTTTTTAATCTTGTCATTGACATTATTATTATTACCATTATTATTACCATTATTATTATTATTATTAGTGCTAGCATTATTTTTTTGATTTTTCATTCTTAATTTTTATTCTTAATTTTTATCCATTGAATGCAAGGAAACCTTCCCACACGAATTCACTTCCGGAGACGGAAGACCTGCCCACAGGGACTTTGGGCACTTCTACGGGTCGAGCTACGTGGCTGCCCCTGACGGGTCAAGGACTCCTGTGAAATAAATTTTTAATATTAAATTTGACAATCAATTAATGTCGTAGTTTGTCAACGTTGTTAATTAATATTAATTTACGATCAATCGATCCAAATGATTCCAATTTCTGTCCATGGCAACCAGACAGAAATCCGTGCGATCGGTCCACGCTTAGAATTTGTAGTATTTGTCTGCCTTAGATTTGACCAAATCTGATAACGAGTTATGGCCACGATTATTCGCAATTGTTTTTAATTTTCAATTAATAGCATTTTAATTGTTTTTTTTTCGTCCCAAGGGCCTTTCGAGGCTGAGAGACGGACTGTTGGTCGTGGACTGCGACTTGAACCTGTGCAGACAGATGAAAGACTCGTGGGGATTCAGGGTGAGTGGATGGATAAATGGATGAATTAATGATTTAGTAAACAATAAATCTAAATTATAATAAGTTGTAACAGTAATTATAATATTATAATAATATTATATTATAATAATATTATAATTATAATATTATATTATAATAATATTATAAGTAATCCTTGGTCAAATGGTTCCTTTACATTATTGCATGTAACTTGTTAACTTTACAGGACTTTTAACTTTCACAAGATTTAAATCCTTGGTTTGAATATATTTAATAATTTAATAACTTTTAAAGATTAATTAGTAGGTAATATTAAATAATAAAGTACTGGATAAGAGTGATAAAAATAATAATAATAACCAATTATAAAAAAATTTACATATGTAATAATTGTTTGCATTAAACTGCAGATGACACAACGCCTCCCGTTGTATGCAAAGCTGTTCCAGGAAGCTTCCAGTCCTGACTTCAAGCCTCAGATAATAAAAGACACCACCACGACCTTTTGAACTATGACCTATCAGGGGTCTTGAACTTTTAAATAGGCATTTAAATCCATTTCTACCAAATTTCCTCAAATTTACATTTCTTGATGTCTCTCAAAATCCCAGAAGAATAGTAAAGAAAATGCTTTGCTTTTGAATAAATTCTCAATTAATAGAGTTTTCATGTTTTTAAAGTGGAGCCGACGACTTTATAATTAATTTATGTGGCGCTGCATGGAACACTATGTCCCTGTATGGGGAGGCACTTTGCAGGGCTTTAGATTGTTGCTAGACTAAAATCTAGTAATATCTCCAACCTCCACAACTACAAAGGCAAACAAAACAACTAATTATTGTGATGAAATTAGTATCATTATCAATATTATTATTATTATCATCGTCGTCGTTACCAATGATGCAAAGGTTCATATTTATCATATTATGTTAATGATTTCCCATTTCTCAGCGGATTTACGATCAATACTCGTGTAACATTTGTTCCACCAAGTCAATAAGAGCCGTTGTTTTCGTACCTCGTTCGATACAAACATGTCTGGGACTTTGGCGGTTTGAAATTACATTTTGAGTAATGTTTTGTTTTTGTTTTGGACAGAAATTATACAGGAATAGAATTATTATTTATGAATGAGAGAATGATTCACTATGTCGAGAGACTCATAATACTTGGTTAAATAAAAATCGATAGTAAATTATAAATAAACTTCTGATTACTAATCATGAGTCACTGTTTGTGACGTAAACAACGCCAATAGTACCATAAAGATGACAAACACCCTATATGGCCGCAGGCAGCCCCCGGCCACGCCGTCAATGATAATGATTATAGCTTCATCATCGTCGTCGTCAGCACCACGATGATGACGATGGTGTTTTCCGTGATTTCCACCCTCTCTAGTCCACCTATCTCTTGCTTGAATATAAAAATCTTTGGATCTATGTTGAGATGCTACCACAGCCTAAAGAAAAGCCTAACAAAACGTCTTCTATGCATCTCTGGAGCATAGAAGAATCTGTTTTTAAAAAATCGCTCGACTTATTTTGCGACTGCAAGTACCACAGAAGCCGCCGCAGCTGCTCCAGCCGACCCTCTGCTTGGCTCAGCCCCGTCCTGCTGCATAGCATTATCCCAGGACAGTTCCAAGCGAAACCGCCGCTTTTCCAGAAGGTGTCTATCGATCCAAGAGTGGAGAGATATTATAACAACTCATACTTTCCAAGTCAAAAATTGAAAATTTTGTTAACGAATAATCTAATCGTCCAAGCGTTACTTTTTAAATACCTAATATTTTCAGGGGTAAGAAAGAATTCCACGTTGGAAAACTGATATGGCTACAGTGAGTCATCCAAGATACCTTTTACTGAATTTTTGCATTCCATAGTGGAATTAATTAATTATACTATAATTACTGTATTATCATTAGTTGATAATGTTTGCATTGTTTACAATTTCCCAATGATAAACTTCCTCCTTCAAAAAAAAAAAATTTCCTTTGAAATTTGATTTGATATAATTTTGGCTGTCAATCAAGAGCTACTCAGTTCGAATCCCAGTTCAGGCAATGGATCTCTTCAAAATATCTCCAACACTTGTCCAAATTTGTTTACTTGTGCAAAATCTTTGTGCTGACCTTCAGCCCTTTAACCTTTTATGAATTCAACTAAGAATTGTATCCCTTCAGGGCAACAGGTTGCTATTGTAAGGTTTAGGGTTAGGGTTAGGGTTTGGCAGTCAGGGGTCATGGTAAGGATTCAGGGTTAGATATGGGTTTAAATTGGAAATAAATAATAATATGATATAATTGAGTATATTATTACCTGAATGCATAAATTTCATGGCAATTATTAAAATTTTTATAATAAATAAAATAATTTCAACACCTTCAGATAATTCCAAATCCTGAATTCTACCCAGAAGATGCTGCAAAAAGACTGAGGGCTTCCATGAAAGGCACAGGTATGTCAAGTTGTTGACTAAAAATGAAATCTTAATAATAATAATAAACTAATAATAATAATAATAATAATAATATTTAATAAAAGAATATAATATCATTAATGCTACTGTAGTTGTTGAGCTAACTCTGTCACCCAAATACAATGCTTGTGGCAATACCAGGCTTCGTCTTAGGCTAAACAGATAAATCAAAACATAATTCCATGATTACAAATGAATAAATTAAGCAATATCAGACTAAAATTACAAATAAAGTGCATTATTATTAATTTTTATTGATTGTTATTATTATTATTATTATTATTATGATTATTATTATTACCATGGTTAGTTAAATATACATTTCCAATGACCAACGAACATCCAGGTACTGATGAGAAGGCCATCGTAGAAGTCCTTGTGGGTCACAACAGCCACCAGAGACAGGAAATCTGTTCTGTTTACAAGACCTTGTTTGGCAGGGTTGGTAGCAAACTAAGACGTCATAAAAAAAACTTTTAATTAAATTATTATATATTATAAATATGTATAAATATGTATATTATACAAATATACTGTATATTATACAAGTACATTATATTATTACATATTTGTATTGTAGATATAATGTCTGTTTCTTTGATAAAAATAATCAGAATAATTAATCAAAAGAAACACACAACTTAGATAATAATCTTAAATCGATCAACGGAAAACCCCAGGACCTGATAAGAGACCTCAAGTCGGAACTCGGGGGACACTTCGAAGATGCTGTGGTGGCTCTGATGACACCAAAGTACGTCTTCCTTGCCAGGGAACTGGTCAGAGCCATGAAGGTAAAATGGCTCCCTTCTGCAAAAATGAAATATTTATATTTATAATAAATAAATTCTAAGAAATAGAAATACTGTAATTGTTTTCAAATAGATTCTGCCATTGAAAGCTTATAATAAGTGGTCGACCAATCAATTCAATATTCCCAGTTGATGCATTGCTCTAGCTATTATATATTATTATATTATAATCATTATTATTATTATTATTATTATTAGCATGTGAATATTATTCCATTCTTTACAGGAATAATTATGTTGCCAGTCAATGAATTACACATTTCTTGAGCACATCTTATCATCACCTGTTATTGTCTCAGTCTCAATGTCCTTCTGATTACTGTATACTGTTAATATTACTGTTAATACCTTGTTATTAATATGTTGTTAATATTAATATTTTACTCTTCCTTGAGGGTGCTGGCACAGATGACACAGCCCTCATACAAATCTTGTGCGCCCACATGAACCATGACCTCATTGAAATCAAGAAGTGCTACAAGGAAGGTCAGAATGAGTACTTAACCTTTCAAGATGTGTCATCTTAGATCTCACATCCAAGTTGTCTTTTGATCAAATTACATGGCATTGTGTGAGGATACACATCAAGTATTAGATACTAATATCAAATGATTTGCTCATTTTATTGATGAAAATATTTGAAATAATTAAATGCTATCATCAAAAACTATTATTATCCCTTGTTGTTGTTATTGTATAAGTGCATACTCTAACCTAATGTTGATACCTTGTTGCCACGACGATTCTCAGAGACGGGCAGAGAGTTGGAGGACGACATCATAAGCGACACGAGCGGCCACATCAAGCACCTCCTCGTGTCGCAGAGCAACGCCGGGAGGGAAGAGGAAGGTCCAGTCGATTACGACAGACTGGAAGAAGATTCGGACGAAATCAATGAAGTCCTTTCTCTTTAAAATTTCTTTTCTTTTAAAATTCTGAATACAAGCATAAGACATAATCTCGCAGCTAATATATAAATATCTTAAATACATTACCATCACAAAATCTACTTAATCATTCTACTAAGTCCACAATTCCATGGCAGTATTTTATCCACTGAAGTAAATTGAAACAAGCAATTAAAATGCTTTACAAAACTTTACATTAAATTAATTATTAAATATTTACTCGATAAAATCACTCCAGGCTGCCAAGAAGCGATTCGGAGCAGACGCTGAAGTCTTCACTTCCATCCTTTCCAGTCGCAGCTACAACCAACTCTACGCGACCTTTGAGAGATACAAGGAAAAGTTCGGGGAAGACATTGAAGATACCATCAAGAAAGAAACAGGTGGACAACTCCAAGAAGGATTGCTGGCTATCGGTAAATCATACGTAGTGTTGTCATTACGATGACTTGCGCTTTTATTTGAATTTGCGCGCTTAAGTTTTGTGTCAAGGTCACAATGATTAGACATATAGATGACAAAATTAACAAGCAAAGGCATAATTTTGAAAATTGTAATCTCGTTTTTTTTTTTTAAATTATCCAGTAAGATACACAAAAGATCCGAGCCTCTACTTTGCCAGATGTCTCTATAAGAGTATGAAGGGCGCTGGCACGGATGACAGGACTCTCATCAGACTGATTGTCGTACGATCAGAGGTAACCAAATTTAATTTAATAATAATTTTAATAAATGTTTAATAATTACATTACATTTGAAGGAGGATTTGGCTTCAATTGCCAACGCTTTCTATGCTCTCTACGAGCAGTCCTTAGCGGATTTCATCAGTTCTGACTGCAGTGGCGACTACAAACGCCTCATGTTGGCCATTCTCGGAAATCCTTGAAGGAATCAAATCCGAAAAATTTGATAAAGTCGGTCGTAGCCAAACATTTGTGTATGCATTTTTACTTGACAAAAATTACTTGACTATAGTTTTTTTTTCTATTTTATGAGCTATATCTTTAATTCTCATTTTTAAGTTTTACATTTTAAGAACTTTTTCACGCAGCCTTTGAAATGTCCTACGTTTTTTTTTGTTTTGTTTCGAAACCGTTGCCATTAGTCGCTTGAACTTGATCATAGTTGGTACTGCATGACGCGGTTAATATTTGCGAGTTGATTGATGAAATAATCGATAAATGTGCTTTAATCTGCTTTTAAAAGGTTCCCAGAGTCGCAAGGTATCGATTTGTCAAGATATGTAATCGTTTAACGGCTTAATTTCATCGTTATTTATATGCTAAACAAACATACAAAATTACACGGGCGTCTGCTTTTTTGGTGCTGGTTCTCGAAACCGAATTTGCCCTCCCGAATGTTTGAAAAGATTTTTTGATGCCGTCAAGCTATGCTTTGTATGTTTTCAGATCGATTTTTTGTTTTAGACGTTTCTGGATCTCTAGTTTTCATTACGTTGTTTTTTTGGAGTAAAAATTCAAATTGCTGTTTCCAAACGTCGTTTCGATAAGATATCTAAAAGTATAGTATGTAGATAAATCAACAGCTAGAAAATGAGAAAATTCAAAATTTTAATCATGATTCTAATCTCATTCACTCATCAGTTAACTGGCATTACAATACCTGGCAATCATATTTAAAAGAAGATTCTCAGGCAAGCCCAGTAAAAGGGAAGTTGCATCCTTAAAATAAAATTACAATAGCTTTAACATTGAATTATCTGATTTTCCAATTAAATTTGTCATCCCATTTGGCTCAGGACCACTTAAAAATCTTTCAGACGCCGCACCCCTTCCTCGGTGTAAATCAAGGTCTGTGCATCCAACCCAATGTTGGAGTTACTCCCGGCCATTTAAGTACTTTTGATCTCACTCGTCATCAATTTCAAATAATTTGCGTGGGCACTTTCTGCCAACCATACTGAAGAAATGACGTAATTTACAAACATTTTTATGTACTTTTTCTTTTCATGAACTCCCACAAACAAACAAATGCATTGAATGGAAGAATCCTAAAAATTAAATTATTTGCCACAATTGGAAGCGAGAAACTCCATCTACGTCGCACCCACGAACGGATCAACAAGGCACGATCGGATGAATGGTCGAATGTTAGAAAAAAACAAGGAAGGTAACCGGAGAGAACCGGGGATCGGAACATGTGCGTCCCAAAGTCGAGACGCTCTCGGACCGCAGTCGAACGGAACGTGCATCTACTAACGGTTTGTAGCTGGTAACAGATGACGAAAATAAAATAGGGACATTTCTTAATGTCAAAACAGTATGACTGGAACACCAAAATGGATAAATTGTCCTTTACGATGAGACTCGGAGTGGCCGGACTCGTACGATGACTCGATCGGCGTCGTCCGTCGTGCGGGAGAAACGTCCGCCGGTCGCATTCAGAGGACTCGAGAAGACCGAAAAGCCGGGAAGAAAGGAGCAGAAAGAAATTCAACTGGAGAAAATTAAATCAAAATCGTCGTCGCAATCCTCGTCACATTCGCACGCAAAGCCATAGTCAGTCGGTGCCGACGATCTCCTTGGCAACAAGGTAAACAAAGCTTCAATCGATCGACCACAGTCATTCTAAGGGGACCAGGGAACAATAGAGAAACTTGATGATGATGATGATGACAATGAAGATTACTGGTGATGATGATGATGATGACCCGACTACGTCTCTGGCAGGATTGAACTGAGCAGTTCCTTTTCTGTAGCACCCAGTTTGTTGGGGAATCGGATCTCAAACTCTACGAGGAGGTCTCCCCTCAGCTGTGGCTGCTTGGGTAGGGGAAGGCCATGGTTCTTTATGACCTTGACCGTGTTAGGGCCGATGACTTCCGTGAGGACGAGAGGGTAAGGGTTGTTGCTTCCGAGGACGGGGATGTACAGAGTCGTGCCGCAAAGTGCCTGAAATTTAAGTAGGAATTTAGGTGGGATTTGAAGTAAGGGAATATTGTTCATCAAAAGAATCGTTAAATATTCATAGACTGTTCATGACTGGCTAGCTGAGATGGCCTTTATTGTCCATTCAATAGATAATGAAGGCCCAACATACCCATTGTAAGTAGACACTAAAGAGCCTCAAATAGCTGAACTCATAATTTCTGTTACGAACTCTAACCTCTCTGAGACTTATGCCGACCTTGAACTTCAGGTCAGACCCGCTCCTCACGAAGTAAGGGTGGGGCTTGTCCGTGATGGTGAATACGATGTCGGCGGGGAGTTTGTGCCAATCGAGTATGTCCCCTTCTTGTTCGAACGTTATCTAAAAAAGGGAAAGTTAATCGGTCTTGAAATCGGTGTATTCACTTCATTCTTTGTCAGCTAGTTGGATGCATTCCTGTCTGAGCAGGAGGCAGTCCTAGAGGTACAGTGTTCACGATCAGGTCTGCCCATAAGTCCTTCCAAATTTAAATGTTTAAGTACAGTCATATTGTATGAGCAGGCATTAGATATGACAGCTTGTTTAAGTACAGTCATATTGTATGAGCAGGCATTAGATATGACAGCTTGATGAAGTCAAAAATGATGACAAATCGAGAAATTTGACATCGTACCAACCTTCGTGCCGGCCTTCCACCCTTTCTTGACCTCGATGGTGACGATTTTTTCCTCGCTGGTAACTTTTCCGGTTTCGTTGCTGAACACCTTCCTGGTGATCTTCCTCTTCTTCGAGGTGCCATTCAAGACTTCCTCCAATGTCACCGGCAGCTCTATGACTATCGGAGGATCCTGGACCCGAATCTTCTTGGACTTGTGGCCGAACACGTCCCCAAACAAGTCCTCCTCGTCCATGGAGTTGACATGGTTCCCATTAACTTTGCCCCTTGAGAACAGGCCTGCTGGAGCTCTGCCACCCCCGAAAATGCCAGAAAGAATTTCATCGACTTCCATGGCCTCTTCCGAGTTGCTGAAGAACATCTGGAAGGTCTTGTAAGGGTCGCCACTAAAGGTGAAGGTGTGAGCACCTGCTTCCCCTGACGCACCAGTACCGGAACCTTTCCTGAGACCTTCCTCGCCGAATTTGTCGAACATGGATCTCTTCTCTGCATGGCTCAAGATTTCGTAGGCTTCGGCAACCTCCTTGAACTTTTCCTCGGCCCCCGGCGACTTGTTCTTGTCCGGATGATACCTTAATGCCATCTTGCGATAGGCCCTTTTGATATCATCGTCGGTGGCGTTTTTATTGACGCCCAATATTTTATAATAATCTTTACCCATACACGTAGACAATGCTGTACCAGAGATCGATTGAGGATTTTCAAAGACAACGATCGCTAATGTAACCTTTCGAATCTAACTGCCAAATTAGGAATGA
Source organism: Hirudinaria manillensis (assembly GCA_034509925.1). NCBI lineage: Eukaryota > Metazoa > Annelida > Clitellata > Hirudinida > Hirudinidae > Hirudinaria > Hirudinaria manillensis. Next base: position 13,904,796 of record CM067526.1, read on the forward strand.
TTTATTTATAGAAATGCTCCTCCTCAAATGAGAGTAATAATTTGTATTCAAGCTGACCAGTCACTTGTCACATGTACGTCTTGGAAAAAAGTCGCGAAGATCGACCATGTGTCGGCTTTTATAAGCGCTGCCGAATCGCCCAGATGTTTCTGGATGAACTTGGTTTCTCGAATGTTCTTCACGTCGTATTTGTTTACAAATACTTGGGTGGTGCGTTTCGCTTTCAAAATTCAAATACGAAAGTTCGACATGATTTAAGTTTAAAAGAGCAATCTAATGATTTAATAATTCAGTCAAAAATAGTGTAATTCTCGGAAACATCAAATGTATTGGCTAAGGGATTTGTGATAGCATCTAACAAATTGTGAAAGTTTGACGATACTTAATAAGTCCAACTTCAAATTACGTATAAACTATACATAAATTAATAAAATGATAGGTCTGTGTTTTGTCACTTGATCCACATAGCCAAAAAGTCTTTACAAGTATTGCATTCCACCTCATATAACAAACTTCAGCTTTAAAAAAAATATGTATTAACTTGTAAACTCAAACTAAATTTATTTTGAAACATCAGACCAGTGTGACATTTATTTCGTCAACCTCTCCATCACCATCAACTGTAGTAAGCTAATAATGGTTGGGAGGATCGGGGTCAGATTTTTAAAATTATCTGGCGTCGGAAGTCGGACTGGGTCTAATTTGTTAAAACATCTAAGTTATTTTGGAACGAATGGGACAGTTAGTAACCTTTCGTGGTAAATTAGTAGATAATGAGTTATAAATTTTAGTTATTCATGTTTTGAACTTCGGTTTGATATTACACTCGAGGTTGAATATATTTGAATATATTTGTATTTATGTCAGATTGCTGGCTTACCAGCCTTTGTTAAAATTGTTGAGGTTGGCCCTAGGGATGGGCTTCAGAATGAAAAAGTGGGTGCATCAAGATTTAACTTGTGGTAATTGTGGTGTCACATAAAGATGTAACCATTTTATTCTAGGAAATCCTTCCATTAGAAACAAAGATTGAGTTAATAAATAGACTGTCAGACACTGGATTGAAAGTGATTGAGTCCACCAGTTTTGTATCCCCGAAGTGGGTTCCACAGGTAATCCAACATTCTCCCAACTTTTTTGACAACATTTATTATTACATCTTTTTTATTAATGAGTTGAGTAACGTGGACATCATTAATTCAATAAAAATAACACATCACTTGATGTAAAAATATTGTTGGGCACAAAAAAAAGCCCCAGACAACAATGGTTCATGTGATTGGTGACTGTCAGCAAAAAAAATAAAATCAAACAATTTTGATTTAACCTTAACACCAGATGGCAGACAATACTGGGGTACTGAGGGGCATCAAAAGGAAAAAAGGGGTTGTCTACACTGCATTGACACCCAACCTCAAAGGCTTTCAAGATGCTGTAAGTGATGAGCATTTAATCATTTTTTTTCTTATTTGGCTGACATCGTATGATGATTTAGATCTGTAACAGCTCTTGTTGAATCAAGTCTTGTGATGGGAATATAAATTTTTAATTCATTCATTTTTGTGCATTTATAGATGATTTCATTTTAGTTGCAATTCAGAATTGGTTCTTGATCGTGTATAATGAGTTAATAATTCATTTTGAATGTTCTCGTCATGATTTATGAATTGCTGCATCTGAAAGTGTCTTCCATCCTCACATTCCAATGTCATTAGCTTAAATGTAAGTCATGCCTCCTAACAGGTTGCAGCTGGAGCAGACGAGGTGGCCATTTTTGGCGCAGCTTCTGAGACCTTCAGTAGGTGAGTTGGCGAATGATTGTTGGCATAATTATTCTCATTAATATTGATTAACGATTTTTAATTTTGATTTCACATTTAAAATATCACAAAATGACCCCATTAGAGTTGGAACATTAGTCGGGAAAAATTAATTGTTTACAAATTAAAAATCTCCTGGAATTTGTACTTAACCGATTCACTTTAGTTCCGACATGACCAATGAACCATATTTTCAATCAATGCTATCATCTGTTAGTTAACACTAACTTCTGCAAAGATGTAAATATAATCTCACTCTGATGATAAGCTTTAAGTCTAATTAGATTAACTTAGGTTAAGTATTCAACCCAGGAAGAATATAAACTGTTCAATAGAGGAGAGCCTCAAGAGATTTGATGAGGTCATGAAGGCTGCCCAAGAGGTCATGCTTCCAGTCAGGGGGTGAGAGATTCTGTTATGCTAATTCAATAGCAGATTGATGAAGATGTGCCATCTAATTAATTATTTATTTATGAGGCATTTTATTGAGTTTCTATCTCCTCTAATATAATTTCATTAAAAAAATGTTTTTAAAATAATTGTGACCTTTCTATTTAGAAATCTTTCTATTGATTGATTGATTGATTGATTGATTGATTGACATCATGTAGTAATCTAATTTATTCCCCTGTTCAGGTACGTGTCTTGTGTTGTGGGTTGTCCCTATGAGGGTCCAATCAGTCCCTTAAAGGTTGCCGAGGTATGGGTTGTAGCTATTAAGAAAACATTATAATAATATAACATTGTACGTATAATATAATAATATTATAAGATTATATTATCAACGATAAGACTTTTCACAATCGCAAGGTTGCAGAATGTTGTTAAACTCACTCACATTCATCAACATTCATAATGTTTTTTCCCATAATGTAATCTGTAATCTAACATAATGCATAAATGTGAACTCGTGACAAGACAGTTGAGTATAGTGCGGTAGTAAGGGTAGCAACTGGTCGCTATCGACATATCAAGTCTTTACTTTCAGGTGGCCAAGACCATGTACGAGATGGGATGCTACGAGGTATCCCTCGGCGATACCATCGGTGTGGGTACCCCTCGTACGATGAGGACCATGGTGACCGAAGTGAGGAAGGTATGCTGTTGCTATTGTCGACGATGACTTCAAATGTCATTGTCATCGTTGTTGTTGTTGTTGTTGTTGTTTGCATTGATGGGTAAATAGTTGTCACAACAATAGTTGCCATTTTGTTTATTGTTGTGGCATATTTGTAAAAAATCTTGACCCGTGTTTTAGGGAAGACTCAATTTTTTTGGGGGGATTTACCCAGAATTGCTTCATTCTGCTTTGACTGAATGGGTTTCCCTGAGAAAATGTAGCATTTATTATCAATTTAACATCTCAGTCATCAAACATCTTTGTCACCACAAATGCTCTCTTCCTCTCCAATTTAATTTAATGACCAACATTGTCTGTATCATACTGAATGCTTTCTTGGTGGTCTGGAAGTAATTTTTTGGAAGGTCCAAGTGTTGATTATGATCTATTTGGATTAGGAAAGTTTAGGGAAATGTCTTCCAAGGACATCCAGGTCCGTTATTCTAAAGATAACACGCGAAGAAAAATAACTTCAAAATGCCGGATTGGTTTCTAAATGGAACGGCCTATTCCGACCTCAGCATTAAGTTTCCTTTTGCATTGGTGGTAGCGAGGATAAACATTTTTATGACTGAAAAGAAATTTTTAGATCTTTTCTGAAATTTTATTCCCTAAAAGCAGACAACATTCTTATTGAAAGACATCTGCAAGTCATTGAACCAGAGTTTTCAACTGGCCTTTTTTTTTTGCTGACTTGATGAGGAAAGATGTAGCTGCGGGTTGTCCATTTTCTGCAAGGATACTTTTACTTGGGTATTTGAACCTTAGTACTTGCATCAGGAGTACTTGTCTTAGTACTTGGACCTCTAGTGCTTGTTCCCATATGATTAAAAAACGTGTCGATTTGCTTAAGAAACAAAGTAGATTTGCATTTACAAATGTTTGCAATATTAAGTTATTGTCTCACAAATTTATGATAAAGTCCGTATCAAAAACAAGTCACCACCATTGCCTTGAACCTGGTGTACTACTTTGTACCTGGTGTACTAACTTGTACCTAGTGCATTCCAGCAAACAAATAGTAGATAACACACAAACTGCAGAATACTTGTTCATACCTCATCACTGTTTGCACTGCTCGATTCTTGAATACTCGTTGTTGTACCTTCAATTCTGGGTACCATATTTAATTTTCCAGCTAAAACTGATTATAGAATGCTTCAAGAGTGTTTGAATTTGGTTAAATTATGAAATATGATTGGCATTAATCGTCACTCAGGTGGTTCCAATTGAACATCTGGCGGTCCATTGCCACGACACCTTCGGACAAGCCCTTGCGAACATCTACTCGTGTCTCGAAGTGAGTCCGCATTCGGTTGGCTTAAAAAAATGTCTGAGATTGGGGTAAAATGAGTCTACGCACAGAACATTAAAATGCACGTCTTTCCTCCGAATTTCCAGTTTTGAACTATGAAACAACATGAACTATGAAGTGCACACAAGCACATTACCAAGCGTTACCTCTTGAATATGATTATTTTAAATTATTTTATCACAAAACTGCTTGGAATTGAAGTCGTCCATGAATTTCGATCGACAGATGGGCATCGCGACGGTAGACAGCAGTGTGGCAGGCCTAGGGGGGTGTCCATACGCTAAAGGGGCCAGCGGTAACGTGGCCACAGAAGATGTGGTCTACCTTCTCAACGGACTGAACGTTGAAACAGTTAGTAAGCCAAACTATATTTATGTTAAGTTGCTCAATCTGTATAATTGATTAAAATTTCTTTTAACTGTCATCATCAAATTAGCCAACAAATTGTCTCAAAATACCCCAACTGAGAACCAGGTCTAAAAAATTAAGTACATTAATCATTTATTACCTAAAAATAAAAATTAACTGTATTAGTTATTTATTACCTAAGTAACCCATGGTCTCGTTGCCTCGGCAATAAAATACACATTCCTGCCCGACAGGGGGTAAATTTAGAGAAATTGGTAGAGACGGGAGCGTTCATCTCTTCTGCTCTTAACCGACCGACGATGTCAAAGGTCGGAAGGGCATACTCCAAATGTCACCTTTGATGTCGAAAGTACCGTCATCTCGACATCGATTTCATTGCGAGGCCCAGGTTTTATAAAAAAATTTTTTGGTGCATAATGTTACGGGAAACCGGATTTATTTGTTTTCCGATCTTTATCTTATCGCAACAACAACCACGCAGATTTTGAATTTATTTTAGTACCTTTGTTTACCAAACATTATTCGATCCCCAGATCCACTTAATCAATAAATAGTATCAAAGACATTTTTTGTCATCTGATTAATGTAAGGAATGAAAGGATTCACAAAATTGCATTTAAATCTGCTACTTTGAGGCAATTGCTGGTTTGGTTAGAAGAAATGCCACCTTAGAGAGACGCGTCGACCGGCATCTGCCGTGGCTCGGGCAAAATCATCCGATTCTTAAGGGCGATCAATACTTCTCAGAGAAGGCAGTTTATCTGTCAGTTACGTAAATACAGGTCGACATTATGGCTGACCTAAATCAAATTTTTCCAAACCAAACTAAACATCCAAGAAATGTGTTTGACACATTTTTTTATGGTGTCTCCAAAGCTTTATGCACATTAGTCAGCTATCATAACTGAGCAATAATATACCCTGCTAAGTAGAAATATCATTGCTGAACGACGACAGACTCGTTTGGGAAAGATTATTATTTTTCACTTTCGGAACTTTCGTTGACGCATATTTACAAACTATTTGTACAGCACGGCGAACGATCTAAACAAAACGACGCGACGAACCAGACGAGACGCGATAGTAATTAAATAAACGGCGCAGACGACTTCCGACAGTAGAAAAAAAAGATGGCGAGATGGGGACGGCCGTGGTAAAAATAATTACTTCGATAACGTTTAATCATTAACGTCGCTACTACCGACAAGGATAATTTGGAATATTGACAAATGTAATCGTGAAAATAGTGACAATAATAATAATGACAACCGCTACAATAACGCTTAGAAAAAATTACCGAGAACAACCAGAGAGGGCGCTACCGATGCGACCAAAAGCACGCACACAAAGCCATTCTATTTGTTTATTCCTCGATTTTTATTTTATAACCTTCAAAATAAAATCACATCCAGCTTTCAGATGCGTACAAGAATTGCATTGCAAGGCCCAGGTTTTGAAACATGCCTGATTGTCCACGACTCTTCCTAATGTCGTTTGAAATTGTTGCCATTTATTGTTATAGTTCTTCATCATCCTCTTCTTCTTCTTCTCCTTCTTATTATTATGATTATTATCATCATTACCATTACTATTGTTCATAAACATCATCATCATCACTGCCATTATTATCATTAATATTATTACACTAAGCAAAATATATTGTTTTGTGCTGTGCAAATACGGCCCGTGTAATGTCGTTCAAAAAATAAACTGGAATCGAAAAGACAAAACAAGGTAGAGCGGTCCGCAAAGTCGATGCACGGAGACTGACTCCGGTCTCCGAATCTAGAAGTCGGTTTCCGCGCGAATCCGTCGTCTACTGTTGCGAGCTCGAGAGATGTTATCGAAGGTGATGACGAGGGTGGAAAATTGAACGAGCAGTCGTGAACATCGAAAGAGAAATGCAGGTAAACTGCCGATAAACGGCTGACCGCCTTCCTCGCTTACGGACGAGAAATGCGGATACAAAAGCGTCGAATGCCCGAATTCAAAGCACCAAATGTCGTCGAAAATATAAAAAGTTCAGGTCGTAGAAAACTAAGTCAAAGTCAAGGTCGCCGAGTAATTTTGATTTTCTAATAAAAAAAAAAACTCGCTTAATAGAAACGGGAGTCTGTCGTTTCGACTCGGGCCAAAGACGGCCACAGGAAAAAAACCGAGAATTGCCTGCTTCGGGAGACGCATTCGGTACGATTACAAAAATAGGTTGCAGAATGAAAACAACGAATGAGTGCCCGGGATGCGAAGTGCGACTCGTGAAGAGAATCCGCCGACCCGAACGTTCTCTGGGAATCGATCCCCGAAGAGACCGGGGAAGCACCGACGACGACCTAAAACTATCCTTGCGACACCGGCCACAGAGTCGGTTTAAGGCAATGAAAATCTAATCGACGGTCTGGCGTCCTGCCGCAGAACTCGGAGCGGACGCGTGTCGAGGAACATCACAGAATGCATCGAATTGCTTTTTTCGTGTATTAAATATTTCTGACCGATGAAAACAAAAACAACGACAGAGAAAAGAAACGCCTCGAGATCTTGGAATCGCCTTAAAAACGTGCAACCGGAAACTGACCGGGATGCTTCACTCTCCTTTTGGGAGCGTCCTTGCAAGCTCAGAGAGGACGAGGGTCCCATGGAAGCAAGGCAGAGACGTCGATCCCTCTCTTCGTACGGCTTTTCCAACAGCATTATCACAAAGAATATAACAACACCTGCATTCCAGACAACAACGGAGATGACCGCCATGACCACGGCGACCGGAGAAAGGTTGGCAAAGAGCGCTCCTTGCGGCAAAGTCGACGGCGCTTGCGATAGCGGCAGCAGCTAGATGTGTCGTGGAAGAATGGATGGACGTCCAAAAGGAAAACCCGAGGCCCCCGCCGAAGGGGCCGAGGGTCGAAGCGCGAAACGATGTCGGGAGGCAAACTCGGATCGTGGCGAGACCGACGGGCGAAACCGGGGCCGGTCGATGAAATTAAAAGACTACGCCGTGGAGAAACTAGCTTCGTTCGTGGCACGAGCAGTGGCAATACGAAGGTTTTCAGATGTCGCCGATGCGCTTCCAACGAACTCCTACTCTGGCCCGGACCAACGGACGGTTAAGCGATCGAGGAAAGTGGCGTCAGCCCGATCGGGACGCCGCAGAGACCGAGAGGCTGCCCCTAGATGGACGGGGGGAGAGCCTGCCTCTGAAGGATTCCTCCCCTGAGAGGATCTCTTCGGCAGGGCAGACCCCCTCTACGTGCCTGATGGTGACGTTGGGCGGATGAGTGGTCGAGGCGGCCTCTGAAGGTTGGGAGTTCAGCCAGCTGATCCACATCCTGTATCTTTCGTTGCCTTCCTCTCCGTCGGGAAGAGACAGTGGCGACCTCGGAGCCTGGGGCCACACGGAGTCGAAGGAGCACAGAGAGGCTGTCGGGAGGCAGGTCCTTCTGGAATCGAACTTCAGGATCGCGGAGTCGCCCGGGGGCGTCGAGGCTTTCGAGCGACCGCCCTTCCCGGAGCCGGAGAATTCCAGTTTCGAGAGAGAAACGGTAGAGGATCTCGTTCTCGTGCCAAAGGAGGAAGAAGATAAAGAGGTCGTTGTTGTCTGCAAATGGATTGTCGGATATTAGCATCGTCGCCTATTCATAATGAATAAGTTAATTAATGTTATTAACTAATGCATGGCATAACTCAGTAATAATTAATGAATTTGGCTGTTGTTAATGTTGCAGTATGCTGATTATAAAAATCACAATAATACCAACAAAAAATCCAGCAATAACAATATGATAATGATAAAAATAAATCAATAGAAATTCCAAAAAAGTTCAAGACACCGTGGCAACAAGAACCGTTGGCAATGCTAAATCAGAAGTATGAATGGTGTTGCATATAAAGAGAACCAAGTAAAATATGTCCTTTTGATTGACTGTCAACAAAAGGAGGGTGTGACCTAAGTTAAAAATAACTTTTTTTTTTCTTTTTTGTTTGTCAGGGGGCATACAGGCATACATCATCAGAGCCCCTCCATGGCATGGTATAGGAATGTTAAATAAGTGACAATCAATTCATAAGCAGGGATCAAGCAGGAATACCAAACTCAGACCCTAAACTATCTAAAACCTACTCAGACCTTTCCCTAACCTACCCTACTTTCTGACTCTGGAAATCCATGGCAAAATGATAAAACCTGTGCCTGTGAATTGTCTTTTGCCTTATTTGGGTACTTGGTGTAGTAGGATAGGTAAGGTTCTAGAACCGAATGGACTGTCCGATCCTCGAAATCCATGTAAATGTCAGCGGAGGGTTAAGCTAGGATAGGGTCGCTTAGCACAAGCTTCGGTCTTTGCCCATCACTTAAGCTTCACTTGTGCTAACCTTCTCGATTGTTGGGTCTTTGAAGATGGAGGTAAACATGGTTACGTGTTAACATTGCCATAGCAATAATAATAAATAAAGAAAAAATGGAAAATTGTTAAACTAGAGAAACAGACCAAAAGCAAGTTATTCTAGAAAATAATTAACATTAAAAAAAATATTCAAATCCAAAGTCAGAGGATGTAATAAATAAGAACGCCAGACAATGAAGTTTATTGGCTTAAAGAAAAAAATCCAAATAAAGTGTAATTTATGTGTCGTCTGCCTCTGACTGGGGCTCGGAGTGATACAAAGTACGATACCCTCGGATCCTTTGTATCAGGCATGATGACGATGACGATAATGTTAACAATAATGATAACGTTATAATAATATTAATATATCGTATCATATTATATGTAACTCCCATGCTTTGACTTCATTTGATTGGTTATTATTTATTACTTATATTGGTTATTAATCAAAATTTTCTTATTTTATGTATTAAATATGCAAATAGGTAAAATGCAAACATGTCTTCGATTCTTTCAATAGTTCGTCTGTCCCTGTTCACCCAACCCCATGAAATCAACTCCTCACCCTTTCCGAAGCCTCCTCCTTGAGATGTCTCACGAGAGCGGCCGGCCTGCCCCGGCCGGAAAACTCCGAACTCTTCCTCGTCGCCTCCAAGTCGCTCTTGTCATCGTCGCCGTCGTCGTCGTCGTCGTGAGTGTATCCGTCGTTGCGGGCGTTCGACTCGAAGGAAATCTCGCGCAAAGTTCGTTCGTCGCATCGGCCGCCGTGGTGGCTGCCGTGGTCCGCCGTAGATGTCTTGGATTTGTCCCCCTTCCTGCGCTCTTGTCTCACTTTGTTGCAGAGAGCGCAACAGCAGACGTCCAGCGAGGGCCCGGACCTGGCCGGCCCGGGCTGGCCCGAGCGAGGCCGAGGGGGAGACGTCGGGCTCGAGTCGTACAGAGGGGCCCCGCTCGGCGAGACGGGGGGCGACCGGCGGCTGCCCGGACCCGGCATAGCGCCGGCGAGGTTCTCTTTGGCGGATTCGTCGCCGAGAGTAGACTGCCGGCTCTCTCTGTCGGGAGCGAACGTTTTAGATGTTATAGAAGCGGAAAGAGAGCTCGCCGCTGTAGAGGCCCGCACTCGGCACGTCTCCGGCATGCCGGACTCGTCCGCGTGCAAGGAGGGGGGTAGGGCGGCCGTCGGGTGGCGGCGGTGGTGATGGTTTTCGACCCTCGAGTCGACCGCCTGGAAGACGCCGGCTCCGATCCGGGGACTCCCCGGCAGCTGAGGATCTCGCAGCATGTCGTAGGAGTCGTCGTCGACGAATTCGACGTTGATTTGTTGTTGTTGCTGCTGTTGTTGATGTTGTTCTTGATGTTGCTGCTGGTGGTTCTGATGATGGTGAAGATGAAGATGATGGTGGCGGTCGGATTGGTGGATCGAGTTGGGAGGAGAGTCTTGAGACCTTGTGTCGCCTGTTGTCGATCTGTCTCTGCTACTGGGGTTGTTATTGTTGTTGTTGTTGCTAGAGGTGCTGTTGCTGTTGTTGTTGTTGTTGTTTAAAATCCTCTTCATGAAAGTAAACATGTTTGCCTCAAGCAGAGTCTGGAAGAAAAATTGAAAGAAGCATTGAACGAATGAATGAATGGATGGATGGATGGATGGATGGATGAATGATTGAATGAATGAACGAAAGGACGAATGAAAAATTACGATAAAAGGAAAGAAGACATGATAACAATCATTCTTCTCAAGGGCATCAAGGAGAGAGAGTGAGAGAAGTCTAAGGGGATCGGATAAATTATTGGACAGCCTTCAGTCATTAGTCAGGGTAAGAAACCCGAATGGACAACCCAAGTATCCTCTTATGGGGGAGCCAACGGTCCCCTATAGGTTGTCGACTCCAGTGACATGGTTCATCTGCCCGGACAGAAACTCAACAGGAGAATCTGACAGAGATTCCAAAAATGGATTTAGGTCCCATTAACTGAGAATGGAATTCAGTTGAGCGATAATTAACTTCGGTTACTTGATAATTAAGTCCTGTTAGCAGGAACATGGCATTCTTGGCTCGACCAGTACAATTTATATGGATTGCCTATCGTCATCATGACGTTATGATCATGGCTGGAAGAGAGATGAGAGATATCGTTCATGGCAATGGTGATGACGACGGTGATGATGATGATCGTCGTCGTCGTCATGGTCATAGTCATCATCATCATCATCATCATCATCATCATCATCATCATCATCATCATCATCATCATCATCATTATTATTATCGTCAGTAGTGACACAAGAGGACAATTCAATTTAGAAACAAAAGATGGGAAACAATAATTAATAATTGCATCTTAATAAAAAATAATTGCAATACATTAAAAGGCAAAACATTTAGCGACGATGATGATGACGACGATGATGGTGATGACGATGATGATGATGACGACGACGATGTTGAAAACCATTCCACTTCTGATGCCACCCAAAGATGCAAACGTTTCCAAAGTTCCTCCCACGATGTCTAGACGAACGCTCCGCTGTGTGGAGTCCACAATAACAGCGCCTATGCCGACAGCAGCGGCGATGACGACGACGACGACGATGGATGGACGGACGTCACGTGACTTTGAAGAAGGATGGCGATTGGATGGTAATGGCAGCAGTTGCCGAGACCGACGGTGATGATGATAGTGACGGTGGAAATGATCGTGGTCATGATTATGATTATGATTATGATGACGATGATGACTACGAAGATGATAGTGGAGTCGAGAGAGAGAGGGAGGGAGAGGGAGAGAGAGATAGAGAGAAAAGCCGAACCAAAGGCGATGTATGGCATGACAAATCGCAATTAGGCAGGGACTTTCATCCGTGGCCATCGACATCACAATCATAGTCGCTCCATCGCTAATAACATCACGGCCGATATTATTATTATTATTATTATTATTATTATTATTATTATTATTATTGTTATTGATGTCATTATAATTACTCGGAAGTAATTAATAATTAATGAACTGTTGATCTCATCAACTGGAGATCAAACGAAATGCCGTTGGTGGGTGTTGCCAGCCCGGTGGTGACGACGACGACGACGACGACGATAATGATGGTGGTGTTGATGACGATGACAGTCATGATGATGATGACGACGACGACGGTGATGATGATGGTGGTGTTGATGACGATGACAGTCATGATGATGATGATGATGATGACGACGATGACGGTGATGATGGTGATGTTGATGACGATGATAGATATGATGATGATGACGATGATGATGGTGGTGTTGATGACGATAATAGATATGATGATGATGATGATGATGATGGTATGAGCCCGAGCGAAATACGAAATCATGTCAGACATCCATCACTTCGTCATCTTCCTCACTAATTACCATGGCGACCAACGCCATCACCAACCCATCTATAATTATTTTTTTAAAACGATATTTTATCTATTATTGACGGTAATTAGTTGTATATCGAAATAATAATTATAATAATGGTATTATTATTATTATATTTATCATCATATTTATTATCATTATTATTATCATATTATTATTATTAATATTATTATTGTTATTATTATTATTATAGTAAAAATCATCTTTGCCCTAGAAATAATAAGTCGTGATATTAATATTATTGTTAATAATAATAATAATAATACGAATAATAATATTCGTAATTTCAAGTAATAACAGCACCGAACAATGTGTCGGCCATTGAGCCCAACTACTTCCGCCATGGAAACGTTGAAAGCCGATGTTCGTTAACATTCCAACCTCTGGACTCATCTCCGATGTCGGTCACTCGGTGCATACCTGGATATATTTCCTGGACAAGTCGTCAGACGATCCGTATCATCCAGTAATGATTTACTTTCAGATGACTATGACGATGGTGATGATGATGATGATGATGATGATGATGATGATGATGACGATGATGATGATGATGACGATGATGATGGTGGTGGTGATGGTGATGATGATGATGATGACGACGATGATGATGATGATAGAAACAGTAACAACGACTGATGGAGATGGCTTTCGATCCATATCTGGGACCTGGCAGAAAACTCCGATAATGAAAGTCTTTACCTGTTACTAATTAAACACCTGTGCAATACCTGTAGTATTCGCCTCAACGTGGATTCGGGGCGCTTTCGATGATGACGTAGATTACGACAATGATGACGTAAAGTCAAGACACACCTGCTGGACGTAGACGACTTAAAACATGGAGCAGTTAATCGTATCATCACCTATTAAGACTGTCCGCTATAATTTCAATGATGATGATGATGATGATAATGATGATTATTACCATCATCATCGTCGTCGTCGTCGTCGTCATCTTACTTACATCACGAGGAAGAAGAAAAATAAACCAGACAGAAGATTGCCGAAGAATGAAAGAATTTAAAAAAAAAACATCAAAAGAAATCTTAGGAAAAAAAAAATACAGGGAGAACAAATAATTTCAAAGAACAGACGTGCAGACGAATCGAAAGTGCCGGACGTCCCTGAGAGTGGGTCGCACCAGCACGGCACCTCGGCCAAAACCAAGGCCACTCACGTGTGTAGCAGACACACAGACCTACTCACACAGACTGTATTGTTGTAGTGCCTTTCTGACACTCGTTGAGTTAAAAGAACGAACGAACCAGTCTGTTATGTCTAATTTATGTAAGGACCTTCTCGGAATGCTTATCACCAGCCGGGTATAGAACGTGAGCCTACGTACAATAGGTACCTTTTGCTACTTAGAAGCTCGGTTCCGTTGCTGCCAGACGACCTTGACAGTTCAACGATTTTTTTTTTTTTGGTTGGGGGACTTCAAAGTGGCCCCAAGAACCGCAGGGACACATATCTTGTATTCGTCAGTTGCCAAGCAACGACAAAGTAACAATAACTACAACCACTAATAATCATAAAGTCTAGGAAATGCCCTTATCACGTACTTTGATGAGAGAAGTCTAAAGTTAATTGGTCCCTCTCAGAGTCAGTAAAGTGTAGACTTTGTAGGGACAACATGTTTTCAGGTTTTGTCCGTTAATGCGAGTCTGGATGGTTCTTTGTAAAAGACAATTAACATAATTACGCCAATCATAATTGGTCTGCTTATTGTGACAGAAATAATAATAATAATAATAATAATAATAGTGATAATAATAATCATAATAAAAGTCAATTTTATTTTGAAGCTTTTCAAACCACTCGACTAGTTTTGAAGGTCATTGAGTCGAGTATCGGAAGAGATCCGAGACGTCTTGGAAAAATACGTCTTCCCAAGTCCATCGACATCGTACCACACGAGGGAAACACCCGTCAAGCCACGGTACCTTGCCTGGTATACCCTTGGAGGCTATGGACTAAAATAGTTTTGTTTTTCAACAGGGGTCCAAAGCCAAATCCCTTTATTTTTTTAAAGCGATGAGACTTACATGACTCTGCATTAATAAAAACAGAGACAACAACGAAGATCTACGCTAGTTTGGCTTTCAATCCAGGCTAGCTATCCAGGGTATGCGAGCCGCAGCTGAGGAAGTTAATGATTCAGTTCTTCTGATGGGATCTCTTCATCTGCCTGCCTGTCTACCTGCCTGTCTGCGTGCCTGTCTGTCTGCCTGCTTGTTTGTCTCGCGCAATCTCTCTTGGAGCTCCAAGGATCAACAAAATGGTATGATGATGATGATGATGATGATGATGATGATGATGATGATGATGATGATGATGATGATGATGATGATGTGATGAATTTTGACAGAAAGTGTCTTTAAATTGCCTATTAAATAACCACAATAATAATAATAATAATAATAATAATAATAATAATAATAATAATAATAATAATAATAATAATAATAATAACAATAATAATGATATGATATATTAACATCTAAAATACTCAAATTAACGAGAAATACTGTAAAACAAGCAACAAGCAACCGCAATCCAAATACTTAGTCTACGTCTACAACTTGTAACTCGACCCTAATCCTGTACTAGGAACTACTGAACCGACCATAATACGTCCAAGTTATCACTTTTCCACTGCATAGATACCAGCTTACTTAAGCACTAGGGGACCATAGGGATCGCCAAAGTAACCCCAAACGCACCCCAAACGCACCCAATGAACCCCCAAAATCCCAAATTTAGCCGAAACTCAATTTGCTTTAAAATAATTGTTTAAAATAATTGGAAACAAAAAAAAAAACACGACACTGATAGAGAGAGAAGAATTAAAAATAAATGAAAGGGGATGTCTTAAATATCCATGTCTCCACGAGTTATCCACGTCTGAAAATGAGCCATCTTTCGATCTCTTTGTAAATGCTCTTAGTCATTGCAACAACAACAACAACAACAAGATAATAATAAATATAATAACATTAATAATAATAATAATAATAATAATAATCATAAAAACAACAATAACAACAACAACAATATGGGCGTACACGTTAGGACTTAAAATCGACCAGACCTGGATATGCAAACCTCTGTACGTGATGAAAGAAGGTATTTTATTATTATTATTATTATTATTATTATTATTATTATTATTATTATTATTATTATTATTATTATTATTATAGTTGTTGTTATCGTTATTGTATTTATTATTCATTTTATTCGACGAGAGTGAAAAGCGAAGTCGATTAAATCGAAAGAAAAAGAAAAATAAAAATAAAAATAAAAAAAAAACGAGAGAGAAAACAAAAATCAGTTTCCTATTTAAACTTGGAAACGTAAGCAGGTCTCGATAACCTCAACTGGTACGATTGGTCTGCTTAAATTGCTGTCTGTGTCGCTACGTCTGCTATCGAAATTAACCGAACAGCAACAACAACAAAGGCATTAATAATAATAATAATAATAATAATGACGGCAACAACAATCATAATAAACGTGGTCTTAGGAGGAACCAGACTTCTAGAGTCAGTCTTATCATTTCAAGTATTTATATAATATCTGTTATTATTATTATTATTATCATTAGTATTATTGTTATTATTATTATTATTATTGTTATTATTATTATTATTATTTGTTTATTATTATTATTATTATCATCATCATCATTATTATTGTTTTAATTATTTTTCTTCGCGGTAGTATCATCATCATCATCATCATAATTTATAAAGGTCAATAAGGTCAAATGAATTGATATGTCGTCTTGCATTACCACTCATTAGTTACGTGGGCCCAAGACGAGCCAAGTGCATGTCTGGACGAATTAGGTTTTTTTCATCCATAAAAAAAATAAATAAATAAAAATTTAAAATATAATAATAAAAAATTGTAAAATATAATAATAAAAAATTGTAAAATATAATAATAAAAAATTGTAATATATAATAAAAAATTTTAATATATAATAATAAAAAATTTTAAAATATAATAATAAAAATTTAAAAAATATAATAATAAAAAATTGTAATATATAATAATAAAAAATTGTAATATATAATAATAAAAAATTGTAAAATATAATAATAAAAACTTAAAAAATATAATAATAAAAAATTGTAATATATAATAATAAAAAATTGTAAAATATAATAATAAAAACTTAAAAAATATAATAATAAAAAATTGTAATATATAATAATAAAAAATTGTAATATAATAATAAAAAATTGTAAAATATAATAATAAAAATTGTAAAATACCGTTAATCCATATCCAATAAATACCAATTTATCCACTCGTCGGGAATCTGAGGAAAATTTCTAGGAAAATGGATCTGAAGATGATGGAAATTTTAGAAGTGGTTACTTATATAATGTCATGTAATGTAATATAAAATAATATAATATAATGTAATATAAAATAATATAATGTAGTGTAATATAATGTAATATAATATAATGTAATATAATATAAAATAATATTATGTAAAATAATATAATGTAATATAATGTAATATAATATAATGTAATATAAAATAATATAATGTAAAATAATATAATATAAAATAATATAATGTAATATAATATAATGTAATATAATGTAATATAATATAATGTAATATAATATAATGCAATATAATATAATGTAATATAATATAATATAATATAATATAATGTAATATAATATAATATAATATAATGTAATATAATATAATGCAATATAATATAATGTAAAGTTACTCTACTGAAAGGCCATTATCACATCCACTCGATCCGACATCGCTAACGCTAACGTGTATCCACGTACGAATGATGAAGACGACGACGACGACGATGATGATGATGGTGATGATGATGATGATGATTACGAAGTAAACAACGTCTGGAAATTGGAATCGAAAGTACAATAATCTCCCACCTGTAGACTACGAAAGATAAAGAACAGGAGGTCACAAGTTCAAATCGGAACTGATTCTGTTGACGTCGTAGCTAAACTCATCAGGTCAGCGACCTATGACGATGAAGAGTCATTGACGACCCAGAGAATACGTCAGACGTACGTCAGGAGGAAACAAAGGAGTACGTCAAATCTGACGTTATGAGGTGTACCTGACGAGTCTGGGATCCCGTTGGGTGTTGCGTTCGTATGCATCGATTCATCGATTGCACGGGTGGACGAAACTACCTCCACTCTATTTTCAAACTCTGTATCACCAAACCACCCACCCCAAGATCAGAACCCCAAAATTTATCTCACCTCACCCAGTCTACGGGTCACAGGGATCTTTTTGGTTGCCCCGTTTACCCTATGAGGCCCTACCAGTTTCCTGAGCAGTACAGAGAGGGGACTCAAAAGAAACACGATTGCAAGGATTTATTAATAGCAATTTTTTTCGGACCATCTTAAAATTTATGAGAAGCTTATTTTTACAGCAGAGACAGTGCCGTGACATTGATCACAGACGTTTCACTGCTATTTATAACAGAGGGTGGGCTGCATTGTTACTCATCATGTATGACAATGTGAGGACGACTGTCATCGGCCTGAATGTTTATGGCCAGGAATCTTTGCATAGAATCTTCCTTCCAAACTCAGGTCAGTCCATTTGGATGGTTCGTACGAGGGACTTTAGCAACGAGACCCCAGTCTATTTAACTGTCTTTCACTATTAACCCTGCCAAGGGTGATGATCTTTGACCTTGGCTCGAGTCCGAGGCAAGACCCGAATCGACAACAGCAAGACCACATCGCTGCTCAAAGGGAGGGCCACGAGACCAGAGCCCTAAAAACCAACGTCCACAAACTCACATCAATTACTGTCAAAGACCTGACGAAATTGTCTTCGTTTAAAGAAAAAAACTTGGAAAAAAAAGTGCATAAAGTTGGACCCCACAACAACGTAATAAATTGTAGACAGATGCGGAGACAGTGATCTGTGGAGACTGATCTGGAGGGATCAGACGGATCCAGAGAGAGAGAGAGAAAGAAGGAGAGGCGGAGAGAGAGAGAGACAGAGACAGACGTAGGAGAGACGGACAATTAGAGACACGCCAGAGGACTTCATCAATTTTCTTGTCTATTTGAGGGTGAAAACATGAAAACAACAACTGTCAGGTTCTCGTGGGAGACAGATTAAGAATTCGTTTCGCACCC
The DNA here is from genome assembly GCA_034509925.1 of Hirudinaria manillensis. Taxonomy (NCBI): domain Eukaryota; kingdom Metazoa; phylum Annelida; class Clitellata; order Hirudinida; family Hirudinidae; genus Hirudinaria; species Hirudinaria manillensis. Next base: position 13,923,380 of record CM067526.1, read on the forward strand.
AGTTTAGGTATAAGTTAATGACCATATGAAATCGTCATCATCACTATATCGTCATCGTCATCATCATCATCGTCGTCGTCATCATCATCATCATCATCGACGTCGTCGTGGCTCGATCCCCCCCAAACACAAGAAATAATTAAATATTAAATATGAAAATAATTGTTATTATATTTATTTGTATATTTATACAACCGACCATATTTGTATATCTACCAGCTACACCACCAACTCAGACAAACATCATACGCAACAATACGAACGTATCGAACGATACTCCAGCTTAGGCGAGCATACCTGCAGACAAACTGCAAAGAAGAAAAGAGAAATCATAATATTAATGCAACGTAATAATAATAATAATAATAGTAATAATAATAATAATAATAATACCTATAACGACAATATAATAATAATAATTGTAGCGATACTAATAATAACGTCAACCATACTTATAGCGATATAATAATAATAATTGTTATTATCATATATTATAATACTACTAGTAATAATAATAATAATAATAATAATAATAATAATAATAATAGTAATAATAATAATAACAATAATAATAATAATAGTAATAATAATAATAATAATAACAACAATAATAATAATAACAATAATAATAATAGTAATAATAATAATAATAATAGTAATAATAATAATAATAATAGTAATAGTAATAATAATAATAATATATGTTCGAGCGAGCGATAAGTGCGCATGTTTTGTTTTGGCTCTCGAGTTTAAACGATTAAACATCGCTTCAAAGTCAATTTTTTTAATTGATTTTACTTTCTGCTCGTGTCCCCTACCGTTAGTTTGTCTTTCGGTGAACAGCCTACTTCCCCGAGGGAATTTTAGAAAAAGGGGAAAATATACCTGCACACCCGTTGTATTCGACATTTCTTTCGGGTAACAAACAGGTTTACAAACACAGGAATCGTTATTCCTCAGCGGTTGATTGTATTTGGTGTTGGTTTGGTGATTATGGAAGATAAGAACTGTCAGAATAAAGTCTTTGGCTGTCAAAGAAAGAAAGAAAATTCTTCAGATTCTGTTGGAACACAGGTGCATTGTGAATTCTGTGCAAAGACATTTGCTTCTGTTAGAGGTAAACATATACATGAAAACAGAATTCATCCAGAAGAATATCATAAAATTAGAGCAGGTCTTCCCTCTTCCAAGGCAAGATGGACTGAAGAAGAATATTGCATGCTGGCTTCCATGGAGGTTGAATTGATTAGAAAGGGAGTTCACAATGTCAATCAGGAACTCCACAAAAGATTTGAACATAGATCGTTGAATGCCATCAAAAGCCGTAGATTAACCGAGAAATACAAGACAACTCTAGAAAAATATCTCAATCACTCAACAATAGCAAATGAGGAGTTGATGCATCAAGGAACCAATTTTTGTCAGGATTCTAATCCATCAGAGGATAGTGAGTGTTTTGTTCCCAATTTGCATAACACTGAGTCATGGAATGTACTGGCCAAGGCTGAACTTAGTCTTGGGGGAACACACAAAAACAGAATCAACCTCTCACTTCAGCAGCAATTTCCCTCCCTCAGTGTGGATGCTATAAAAGTGATTAGAAATAAGCCTCAATATCGTCATCTTCTCTCAAATATTATAATGGCAGACGTTAAGGCCGATGCTGGTATCTCAGCCTGTTGCAAAGCATTAGACCCAGAAAATATTATTGGTCCCTTGCAATTCATTGAAAGAAGAAGATTTTTTCTTCGATTGTCTGATGAAGAGTTCAGTTCGCTCATTGATTCCACTGAGGTATACGAGATTAAAAGGTCACTTATCAACATAGAATATCAGAGATGGATTGCTGGCATAACAGTGTCAAAGAAGAGGACTCAAAAAGTGGCAAAGAAACATCAGACGAAGAAGCAAGACAAGGTGCAAACAAGTGGCCGCAAATTCGTCAAATGGATCAATCGCAACTCAAAGCGTGCGATAAAAGAGAGGCGTCGGAAGGAGCAGTATGCGAGGATCCAGCAGCTGTTTAGGAAAAGTCCAAGTCTTGGGGCACAAACGGTAATGAAAGGTGACTACGAGAAAAATGCAGTATGTCCTTCCGATGAAACATTGGTGGAGTATTGGGAGAAGGTTTTCACTCAAGCTTCCAAAACCGACTCCCGGCCATTGGATGAAACGATTGAGCCTATCGATGAAATGGACATTCCAATCACGGTCGATGAAATCATTCACGCGGCAAAAGGATTGAAAGATTCTGCCCCCGGCTTTGACGGCATGAAAAAAATTGATCTGAACAAAATTGCACCGGAGGACCTGGCGACTCACATGACGCTTTGGTTATTTACTGGATGCCCTCCCGATGCACTCAGGAAAGGAATTGTCACCTGCATTCCAAAGAAACAAGAAAGTCTGAAGCCAGAGGATTTTAGACCAATTACGGTGGGATCAATCATCGGTCGTTTATTTCACCGATTGCTGAGCAAGAGAATGCTCGCACACTGGTCCATCTCAAATCGTCAGAAGGCTTTCAGACACGGTGATGGCCTGGCGGATAATATATGGCTCGTGAAAGCAATCATACAGAAAAAGAAGGAACAGAAACAGAATCTCAATCTCACGTTCATTGATGTGACCAAAGCCTTCGATTCGGTTTCACACCAGTCCATTGTAAGAGCGGCTCACAGATTGGGAACTCCTCCTTTTTTGTTGAGATACATTTCAGAGGCCTACCGCGATTGTTCAGTTCAAATGAAGATTGGAGGCAAATTGAGTCGGGACATACCAGTTAATAGAGGAGTCAGGCAAGGTGATCCAATGTCTCCTCTACTTTTCAACGCGGTTATCGACATGGTGATGTCAGAGGTAGACCAATCCATCGGTGTGACTGGCGATGTTAGTTCATCAGTCAAATGCAATTATTTGGCGTTCGCAGATGATTTGATCCTGCTATCCTCTACTGATATTGGAATGAGGATGTTGTTGAAACAAGTCGAGGAATCTCTGGCAAAAGTTGGACTAATTATGAATGCCCAAAAATGTTCTTCACTGAGAGCGAAAGTGCAAAAGAAAAACAGTCCTTGGATTGTTGACCCGGATTCTTACCTCAGTGTCAGCCAGCTGCCAATCAAGGCAATGAACATTCTCGACACCTACCGATATCTTGGAATTGACATTGGCCCAAAAATGAAATACGCGTCACTAGGCGACAGAATGCATAAATCCTTGCATGCAATATCTAGAGCTCCTTTAAAGCCAAATCAAAAACTCTACACCCTAAGATCGAACCTTATTCCAAGCCTCGTGCACTATCTTACCTTCAATAAAATCTCTTTGAAATCTCTAAAGGCTGCAGACACGAAAGTAAGATCTGCCGTCAGGCAATGGCTGCGCCTCCCAAAAGACACGCCGACCGCCTTCTTCCATGCGGGGCTGAAATTTGGTGGATTGGGACTACTGCAGCTCAGAAAGTGGGTTCCACTCATCAGAACCAGCAGAATGAGATCTATGATGGCTCGCTCGAAAAGCAATGAAGACGAATTCTTGCTCGACACTCTAAAGGACAACAGCATCGTCCTTGGAGAACACAGGAAGTTCGGGCAATTAAATTCGGAGTCGTCAGCCAAAAAACGACTT
>CM067526.1:13939509-13979509 GCA_034509925.1 Hirudinaria manillensis
ACATGACTTGCAAAGCAACTTGTTAGGTTAATTTCCAATCATTGCAATCAAAAACACAGATCCTGTTTAGAAATACCAAATAATAATACTACTAATAACAACGATAATAATGAAAAATGTGATAATAATAATAATTATTATTATTATTTTATTAATAACAACGAATTATAAATATAATAATTATCCGTAATTATTACCAACAAAATACTTTGCTGGAAGGAATGATTCGACATCCACCAACTTTTCGTTCTATTATTCGTTAAGATTTCAAGCAAACCAATTGCGCTTGCTTCGTACCTCAACGTGTAATTTGTTTTACTAATTTGTCCTTAGAGAAATATATTTTGAAGAGATGGACGAACGGACGGACGGACGGATCGAAATATCGGAGACGGGAAGGGAAAGTTGACGAGCGCTTTTCCATGATTCTGGAGAGATTCTCATCCAGAATAACCTTTGCAGAAGGACGGAAGAATAGAAAACGATTTGAAAAAGAAATTTAAAAAGAAATTATTTTCCACGAGCATCAAAAGAATTTCGAATGACAAGTGACTTCAGGATTGCATTTTTGTCCAGAGTAGAAAGGTTTGTATAGAATAATACGTTGGTTGAGGCGCATTTGAAATAATTTGAAATAACAAACTAATTTAATTAATAAAGTGAATTTTGACTTCCAAAACAAAGAACTTGACAATTTATTTTGTCTTTTCAACGAAATCTGCGCCAACAGACTTCGATTATCGAAAAATATGACTATAATATGATACAGTAAATACCCCTTAAATTGTTAATATAGTTGTATATTAGAATTAAATTATTAATATAATTATAAATAATAATTCACCAGAATTGTTTACGATGGAAATGGCATTAATCTGAAATCCAAAAAAGCGCCCAATTAAGTTTTTTTTGGTTTTTTTTTTATGTGGAAAGAAGACGATAAGGCTCTTAAAGGATAGCTTATCCAAGAAAATTCCATCGAGTATAGACGGAAATGGGTTGATGCATTACGGTATCTGATTCCAAAGGTTTAAGACATGCGCCGATTTGAGGCAGTCTGAGATTACATCTTTTTACTCCTTCTCCTCTCTCGTTTTTTTTTTGCAGCTCCTTAGACTCATTAAAGACAGCCAAAGCCAGACGAAGCAAGGTAAGTGAATTGAAAAACAAGTTGAAAAACAAAAAACAAAAACAAAAACAAGAAAAAACCAACCTAGGATTAAGGTGAGTCTCTAGAATAGGAAAAATAAATCGATAAGCCGACATCGTCGTAAACGTACATACAATCTATAAAATTCTCTGGCTGTCCATCTCCAACGATAATCAGGATGCCGTCGAATCCCACTCGGCTATTAACAAAACGTAAACTGCCATTAAGACGTTTCGGACCGAATTATGAATTCGTAGAGAGAAAATTTACAAACCAAAGACGACCACCCGTCCTATCTCGGTTCAAAACCAGTCTAGCCCGACACAGATATGGCGAGAATTTTATAACTCCCTCAAAATGTATGCGGACCGCAGCCCATCTTAGCTTCGACGGAGCTCCACATCTCTCCGTCGTTCAGCTAATCAGAACTCTCTCTAAAGAGAGCACGGGCCGAGCAAGCGAGATTTGGAGAGAAAGAAGATTATTATTATTATTATTGTTGTTGTTCTTCTTGTTATTGTTGTTATTATTATTATTATTACTATTATTATTATCATTATCCGCTTTAATTAAAACAATAATGCGATTCAATAACTCAGTGGAATTTTTTAAATCAAACAAATTTTGAATAAAGAAAAATAAATAAATAAATAAATAAAACCATAACAACAACAACAACAACAATCTCAGTCAGACTGCACCTCGGTTTTGTGTTGTACGCGCACGATCGGCGTACATGTTCCAGTCTAGACGGCCGCAAAATACCCATCTGCCTCGACTCTAAAAATATTTTCTCGCTCAGTCCTGTCTGAAAAATAAAATAAAAATGACGACTATAATCAGGACGTCATTTTACAAAGTCCTGTCTGTCTGTCCGATCGATATTAAACACGGTAAATGATTTTTTTTGTCTTTTTTGTTTGTTTGTGTCCCTTACCTCGTATTTTCTAAAATTCGCCGACTGGTTTACAATGTAAACAAGAGAGTATCGCACCCCTCAACTGCGTCGCTCAGGCCTTAAAAAGAAGTTCACCTTGGAATCTGGATAGGAATTGCAAATAAAAACGATAATTGAACAAAATGCTTATCCCAAAAAAAGTAAAGAGCTGCTTATTATTTATTTTCCTTAGCTTTTAGAAGATTAATTAAGAAATTAATTCGTTTAAAACTGATGGCTCGCCTAAGTTTCCGTAAGAGAATTATTGGCTTTTATTTAGAAATGAATCTATGAATCTCCGTCCTGAGGAGTCTCAACGTTCCCTTGGAAGTAGGCAAAGACTGGTCTCAGAGTCTAACACTCGGTCTGTAACGAATTCTTAAAGAATTTCTAATTTAAGAATTTATAAATTCGATAAAATGTTAACAAACAAATCAAAGGAATCAGGGATTTATTTATTTTTTATATTATATTATTTATTTTATTTATATTTTATTATTATTATTTGTTCTAAGCATGGGTTCTAAGGCAATAGGTACGGCCATTTCTCAAGGCTGTACTCGCGATGTTTACAACGTTTTGTAGAGGAAGATTTGAAATCGCGAACCTGGCCTGATCAATAATTCATATTTCTTATCTGTCCTGGCTTTTATCTCGCATCTCCTTGTAATTTCTGAACCAGCGATTTCCTTCAGCGTCTTTCGACGCCATGATTTCTGGAAGTCTGGACTGGTCTGAACGATCAGATCTTTGTGATTTTCTTTTTCCTGTCATTCTCTGTAAATTCTCTGTAAATTCTGTGATGTAAATTTTAAATAATTTTCGCTGTAATCGAAGAATTACAAGGATTACCTTCCAACAACCGTGAGCAAAAAAAAACCTGTCTTTCTAATTAGCATCAATTTATTTTTTAAGAATTTTAATGGTCATTAACGAGTTTAACAGTTAGTTTTCTGTTAATTTATTTATTTATTTTTAAAAAAATATTAGAAAAAGTAACACTCAAGATATAAACTATCTAATCGACAAGGTCGTCTGACTTCACTTGTGACCGCAAAAAAGAGAGAGGATTCACGACTTTGTCTGAAGAGACCAAATCTTGAGACTGCCCATAACGATGATGTAACATGACAATATAAGGTGTTGTTGTTGTTATTATTATTTATTATTATTATTATTATTATTATTATTATTTATTGTTATTATTATTATTATTATTATTATTATTATTATTATTATTATTATTATTATTATTATTATTATTATTATTATTATTATTATTATTATTATTATTATTATTATTATTATTATTATTATTATTATTATTATTATTATTGTTGTTTTTTTTATATCTCTAAGTACGGAACAGATGGTTAGGCGACCTGTCAAAAGATATGCGTACCCCGAACAATATTGAGTTGAGAGCCATAAATTCGGCACTTCTTAATCTTTTAAATCCCTCTTTTTTTTTATAATCGACATAATTCTTTTGTAGTTTCTTTTATTTTAAATTTATTTTATAGCTTATTCTGTTCCATTTATTCGGCCAAATATTCGAGCCAAAACAGTCCAACAGCAACACGAATTCAATTGATTGATTGCCGAGTCCAAAACCCCATCGTCTTCTGGTGACCCGAACGAGTGCTCGCATATCGACATATTTGCAGGGGACGCATTTTTAAAAATAACATAAAAAAAACAACAACACGAATGCCGAGATGAGCGGGATATTAAAAAACGAAATGATGGTGATGACGATGACGATGATGATGTTGATGTTGAATATCTTTGACCTTGAACAGCTGTCTGCCCTCTGATGAGAGATTGTCGAAAGTTGCGGATGTTGGGTACCATATCGGTTCTTGGTCATTTGTAAATACGTAATTATACATTCGGACTGGATGTCATGTCTGAGGTAAAACAGTAAGTAAAGAATTTGTAATAAAAACATTTTTTTAAAGTTTATTTTGTTTCATTTAAGGTTTAATCGACCTCAAATCAATCAAATGGTTGACATCTCATGTGCCCATGTCATAGTTTGACGTCGTCATAGCTTGATTTTGTGCAATTTCACCGTCACACATTGAATTATCAAAAAGGAAAACTTGTGACTTGAGTCACAGACGTCCTTGGGAATGTGCGCTATATAAATTGCTTCCGATGTTACGTCCTGAATTCAGTCAAGACGTGGTTCCACGAGCATCGTAATGCATACCTACATAATAAAAATCATCTATAAAAAAGAGAAATGGTTTGCCATATCAATGAGAATTATAACCACTGGTTTTGTACCGATTGACCTTGGTCGCGTTTATATTAATATGACGAAGTTTAACGATCTGAGCTTGATGAATCAATTCAAGGATGAATTTGTTTGTTTAGTAAAAATTATTATTATTATTATTTATTATTATTATTTCTAGTGTAGTTCGGTGACGACGAAGAGGAAACAATACTCAAGTACAAGCGACGTGCTTTAAAGAAATACTTGCGAAGAAATTCGAAATATTTCAAGATTATCGGAAATAATATTAAAGTATGTTTAAGTTTAAGTATTATGTAACTTGCTACAATTTATATTTATTGTTACAACACCGTACCCGAGGACGTTAGTTCGGGTTTTCCAAGGGCCAAGCCAACCACAAATTTATTACAGGAGTTTCCATGTTTCCATACTAATAAACAAGCAAGACTTTCAAGTGGAAACTAGGAAATCAGTCAAGAAAAAGTTGTTGTTTATTTACTATGATGTATCCAATTATCTTAATATCACAAGTTTTATTGAATCAATCATTGTTTTTATTAATAACTTCAATGAATTTCTTCTCTTGGATCTGCCTAACACTCCGTCAGAAGGTTTTCGTTAGCAATTGTGAAGAGTTAAATAGTAAAAATTAACGGCGTTATAAATTATTATTCAACAATTAAATTTTTGCAATTTAGTGAGAGAAAATTAACCGAAAAAAATGTTGCTAAAAAGGGTTATTAAATTACTTTAAAAAATATAGGGTAAAGTAAATGTTTTTAGAAGTGATTTTGGAAATTGAGGTGGAATAAAATGTCGTCTAGGTCAGATTTTTCGGAAAAAAACATGCAATGCATACGAAACATGCACGTTTATTTAGTAAATGTATTTTTTTAATTTAACAATTTATGTTTGCTGTGATATGTTTTAATAATATGTTCAATCTATTAAATTTTATATCTGTGGTGTCTATTTTTCATCAAAATATCTCTGAGGTTGCGGGCTGTAATATCGGTTCATTGTATCGGCGATTTGTTAAAGGCATTTAGCTGTTTAGTCTTACTATTTTAAGGCTCCAATATGAATTTAATAAATTCCGTGAAATTTTTGACCAGGTAAGTACCTTCACAAGGATATGAATTTATCATTAAATTTTCACTGGAACGATTCAAACATATCACTGTTTCTCAATCATATGGGAGGAAATCGAATTCAATTAAAATGAAAGATTTTCAATTTCTTTACTGAAGTTGAAAATTAAAAAATTACTACACTGAAATAAAAGCAGACATTGTACATCAGATTAATGTTTTCTACATGCAACATGTACTCAATCAAAAATTAATCAGTTTATTAGAGAAATATTTGAAAATTTGATTTACCATCAATTGCAGATTTGCCACCACAAGGAATTTGTCACCCAGACTAATACCTTTGCTTGGTTCTCAAAGAATGGCTTCCTCGAGCAAAGAAACCAAAGTGGAAGAGGAAGAAAACGTTGATAACAACGAGCCCGTCAAGTTCAGCACCAGTAAAGCCAGCCAGCACACACCTTTGGATTCTTTTGTAAACAAGAGGGTACCTCCGCCGTGGTATCAATCTTACATCGTCACCGCCAGCATCTCCGTCTTCCTGCTGTACTTCTGCGTTTTCCGAGAAGAGAACGATTGGGACGAGGAGTTGGGTACATCCATCTTCGACCGAATTCCCGGTCTCAGAGAGGAAACGGAGAAGGCGAACAGCATCGGCTTGAAAGATTACGAAGAATTTTTGAAATCTGGCAAAGGTGGTAGCAACTTGCCTTTTTCCCAAAATAATAGAGTGAGATAATAGAATGGATTAAATCATGTTTGTTTTCTCACGATTAAATTTATCATTTGTGTGTCTTTGAGCTGACGTCGGATGAGATTTTCAGAAGGTTCGATACTTTTCTGTGTTGTTTTAGGAGGTTTCTGGGTAGAGAGGTCACATTGAAGGTAGGGGGGGAAGCATTAATGTTGAAGTCATTGAGATAGTTTGAAGCAGGATGGTTCTGTGTCGAGGACTTAGTGAGATTTCTCTATAAGATTGCTATTTGCTCGATTTTATGGCTTCGAACTGAACAGAAACTGAAAGTCCTCGTCAGAATTTGAAGCATTAATTTGCCGACCTCCCAGTTCAGATTTTAAAATTGTTGAGTGCCTGCCATAAATCTTTCCGAATCAGTTCCGAATGCTTGTGACTGCATTGCACTTCCATGGGAAAGTTTCCAACTGTTGGTTTGTGATGTGGAAAGTTTACTTTTATCTCTAATGGAAAAAGTTTGAATTATTATTATTGTTATTCTTATTTTTTGTTATGACCGCTGATTTAATGATAATGTTTTTGTCGCAAAGGTGGTGGGAGTTGAATTAGGAGTCGTTATTTTAAGTGGGAATTAAAGTCGAGTGAAATTACATTCGGTAGAGTGCGCCGTTAAATTTGTTTTCGATGAAATTATAGCAGAAGCATAAATAAATAGAAACCCATTTTGTTTTTAGTTGGGAACAATTATTAGAAAATAAAAAATGATTTGGAATTATCCATCAAGTATAGATTGAGAAATTCATTTTTAAATGCGCGGTGCTTCTTTCATCACTGAAAGAGATTGCCAATGTTTTGTTTGGGGGATTTTTTGAGCTGATGTCGGCTTTTTATGGCTAAATATTTGAAAATTTTGAGATAAAGAAGCACTTTTTGTTGAAAGGTATTTGCGAGGTGAATGTTACTTAACTCTTAATTACGTTATCCGAAAAACAAAGGAAATGCGGGGAAATCCATTTCCTTGTTTAGTAAAATAAGAATTGGAGCGATCGACAAAAACTAATTCGTCTAGATTTAAACATTTTTCAGTACATTGAATTAAATAGCCTGTTTGATTTTAAGAATTTATCAATTTTTTATGAGTTTATCCTTTTTTCATTGAATCAAGAGTTCCAATGGCTACAAGGTCCAGGAGAGACAGATCTGAAGTTAGTTCTGTAATAAAGTATCTGGTTTTCGGATTCAATGTTATCTTCTGGGTGAGTTAAGCTTCTAAATAAAATATCAATGTAAATAAGTTGTTGATAAATTTCTTGATATTTCAAGATTCTACATGGAAGCTCATTTATTTGTTTAAGTACTAAATGTTGTATGACCTTGTTTCTATTGTAAGTTTATTTTTGATTTGAAAACAACAAAAACATTAGTTGCTGTTGGAAATCATACACTAGAACTGAAATTATGAAAGCATTGGAGCTGAAATAGGATGTTCAAGTTTGAAAGAAGAAGAATTAAGTTAATTAAAAAGGACACAAAATACAAAAATGATTTCAATTTGTTTAAACTTAAATTAATTAAACCAGCATTTAATAAAATAATGACATTTTAGGATGATTAAACTTTAAAATTATGGTTTTAAAAAAAGATATCCACTTGTTTATTATTTATTCTTAATATTGCCAGTCATGTTAGCAGCCCTTTTTTTAGGGTCCTCTGACTGACTAGAAAATAAATAAAAGAAATAAATATCACTTAGACCATCATTTTCAGTTACTGGGTGGCATGATGCTGGCAGTGGGCCTCTGGGCTTGGACGGAGAAGGATATGTTCCAGAATCTGGGGAAGCTCTCCCAGATCCCTTTGGATCCGGCACTCATCCTCATCATCGCGGGACTCCTCATCTTCATCATCGGGTTCACTGGGTGCATCGGGGCGCTGAGAGAGAACACGTTCTTGCTGCTCATTGTGGGTTTATAGTGATGGCATATAATTAATTAATTAATTATTTATTTATTTATTATAATTAATTATCAGAAGAAGGTGATGGCAAGAACTATGATGTTATTGTCAGTTAACCTTGTTATTGAAGACCTGATTGTAACTCCATCTGATTAAATAGCTTTAAATGATTATCTTTATGATCCATTGTTTATAAATAAATCACAAATATCAGTAATAAATAAATAAACTAAATGCATTAATTATTACTATTATAATATATTATCACTTGCAGTACTGCGTATCCGTGGGCATAATATTCTTCTGCGAGTTGGCAGTCGGCATCATCATCTTCGTTTACAAGGACTGGGTGAGTAGCTGGAATGGCAGGATGTGGATCCATGTCAATGGCAGGATGTGGATCCATGTCGTGGGGACTTAAAAATAGCAGACGTCAATGTCAATCACGTGCCAATGTTTTTTGAAATGTTTTATTTGACGAGGCTGTGATAGTCATGAAGGACTGAAATCGGGAGTTGATAAAGATTGATAAAGTGGTTGTGCATTGATTACAGCAATTATAATTATAAAATTATAATAGTACAACTATAATTATAAAAGTAATTATTACAACAATGATTACAGTAATGATTCTGGCAATCAGGAATCTTATTGTATTTATGGGTAATAAAAATTATTAATGAGAGTTTATTTTGGCAAGTTTTGGCCGTATAGAATTTCTCCACCCCCAGACTTTTATTTGTAATTTTCTGTTTGTTATTATTAGTATTTTATTTTATTTTTAATGTTACCATTATTATTGTTATTATTATTATTATTACTATTGTTATTATTATTAGTAGTAGTAATGTATTATTCATAGTTTATTATATTATAGATTTTGCAGTTTCATTGATTTATAGCTCACTGTAACCATCATGATGATGATGATGATGATGGCATGATTCCATATTGTGATTGTAATGTTGTTGTACTTTGAAATCCTAAGTCCACCATTTCAGTACAGTTGTGAGCCAGCATGCCTTTTGTATCGAGCAACTATCATCATCATCATCATCATCACCATCATGGTTGTGTTGTTGTCGTCAGGACAATTTCGTCTGGCCATCTATTTGCACCAGATGCCAGAGGCATCAGTATTATCTGCTTATCACTATCATTAAAAAGCTAACTGCTCCTCGATAGGTCAAAGAGCAAGTCAAGTCTCAGTTGAAGACCATGATCGTCCAATACAGAGATGACCCGGATCTTCAGAACCTCATCGATTGGGTCCAGGAGGATTGGGTAAGTGAACTCTTGACTCGTTACTCGTTTGGCTCCGCCCCCTGCACTCGAAAACTGGTGGAAGGCAGAAGGGCTTCTTGGGATTGGCTAAAGTGCCTTGTGAATGTTCCATTTTAATGTCTTATCGAGATGTTTACATCATGTTGACATTTGAACGGAAAGATTTTTTTATTGGTGGTGGATCTGGTCAAAAGGGGAACGTGTATTATTTGAATTGAGTTTTATGTAAGTTATTTAAACTTTATTATTATTAAAGTTTGTTATTTAAACTTATTATTAACTATTTTATTATCTATTTGTATTTTGTTGCTTTTAATATTAAAATATGATTTTTTTAATGCTTGTTTGTCGTGGCAAATGGATGTTATGTTAGCCACTAGGTTTGGGCAGGATTTCAAAGCCATGGAAGAAATAAATACGTTTGAGTTTGGCTTAGAGGTCCAGTCCTTGTTATGGCCATCACAATTAATATTAATAATAATAACTTTCCGGTTCTTCTTATTGGTTAATTAATTAATTAATTAACGTTTACCAACCAATCAATTTCAAAAGCTGAAGTGCTGCGGAGTGGAAGGATTCAAAGACTGGGATTTGAATATTTATTTCAATTGCTCCTCCCCCAGCAGGGAGGCCTGCGGCGTTCCGTTCTCCTGTTGCAAGCCCAATCCCAACGTGAGTCCTCCGATTGGTTTGGTTTAATGGATTATGTTAATGAGGTCGATAAGTTGTTGACAATTAGATAATTGGTTGATATTGGCTGTTGTCATTGTTGTTTGTTTATTAATTTTGAGGAGATCTTTATGCCTCAGTCTATACTGGCTGGAAATTTGATGATGTACTCTAACTTTGAATGTAACTCACTGATTTTTAGAAGTAACATTAAACCCATTCCTGGCATTTGCCTTGAATGTGGTGCTGTAGAAATGACTAATTATTATTAGATTTATTATTTTTTTATTATTAGATTTATTGAGGATAGGACACTCTTAACAAATCAATTATAGTCGTGTCCAATAAGTGTTCAGATGATTCTGAAGGCCACGCCCCATGCTTCGTTTACAAACGGGACAAATAAACATAATTGGTTAATGATCCTGTTGGAAGTTTGAATATTCATGATTGCTTTATCACCGCTTTAATAGGACGTCATCAAGAATTGGCAGTGTGGCTATGATGCCAGGAAGGTGAGTGAATGAATATTGAAGTTTTAACTTTAAAATCACTGTTTTATTATTTTTGTTTTTATTATTATTTTTGTTGTTTTTGTCATTATTGTTATTGTTATTATTTAAAATTATTAACAATGGCAGTTTTACTGTTATTTTTCTAACAATTGTTGGGAAATAATCTTTAATCTTTTTCATTTGGTGTTTAATTAAATGCATTTTTAGCTCATATTCTCGATGCAGAATCATCTTTTCATCTCGAATGAGTTCCCATAGAAAGATGCAAAACTTAAATTTAAATAAGTCGTTTAAGTCCGCATTCCTTTAAGCCATTCTAACAAGGCTAGATTTTATTAGCTGCAACAATTCTCTCCGGCACCGGCCAGATATATCACATAGATTATCATCAACGGCTATCTGTCAATCAATCTATTCATGAGTCGGCCCCTAAACTAATGCTTTACTTTCATTGGGCTGGCAGCAAAAGGATCCCAGCGACATTATCTACACCACCGGCTGCATAGACCAGGGGGAGGTCTGGGTGAACCACAACCTCATCCCCGTGGCCGGAGTGTTCGTGGGTTTGGCCCTCGTCCAAATACTGGGCATCTGCTTCGCCCAAAACCTCAGGAGCGACATTTTTGCTCAGAAGGCAAAGTGGACGGAAATCTGAGTCGGAAGGGGAAAAGGGGATCGTTTGTCCGTTCATAGTGAGAGGAATTTTTAAGTTTTTCACTTTCATTTTCTCTTAGATCGTGAACTAAAGTTGGAGTGTTTTTTTGGTTGTTTGGTGTTCCACAATCACAATTTTTTTAAAATGCATTTCCTCTCCTGTTGCATACTTTTCGTTCTCGGTTCCAGATTTGAGAAAGTCCAATTTCATCTAATGTGTGTTGTGCGCGTGATCTGAACAATAGTTAATCATGACATTGTTGATGATGATGATGATGATGATGATGATGTCAAGGGCTGGATGATAATGCGAGTGGAATTCCGATGGTACCTTTTCTGTGTCTTAATTACCTGTTGGAATCGTTTGCAGTAAAAAATAGTCAACTTTCAGAATGGAATGACAGCCATCTTTTTTATTTTCATATACCATATATAGTGTATATATAATGTAGAGTATTTTTTTCAGTGCCAGTAACTATGTAGTGCTGTGGCTTTTTGTTCGTATTTTTGTTTGTGTTGCTGGTGGTTGTGTTTGTTGAGATGCAATAGCAAATAGAATTTCAATTTGTTGACATTTTATAGCATTAAGAATCACTTGTCATTTTGCAGGTTTTATAATTGTATTCTCGTATTAGTCAACTTTTAGCTCTCAATATTTTATATCAATTGTTTGAAAATTCATTTAAAAGAAGACCGCACCCTTTTTTATATTATTCTGAATAGATTTTTCTGCAATAGCTTGTAGACCAGGCTTTCCTAAGTAGGCCTGAGGACAGTTACCCCTACCGACAGTATTTAGAGTGAGAGTCGAGTCCGTGATTCGGCCTGCCGTTATTCTCGTGGTAGTTGTCGGGCGAGTCTCGTTGTTGTTCAATTCTTCGTAGTCGGGCAACGTTTGTTCCTTGTTTTTGTGTTTATTAAGTCTTAATCAAAGAACCAGTTAGTTAGTCATTTTATAAAGTTATTGCTTATTACACGGAAACTAAAGGATTATTTTTTATGTTTTTGAATCCATTTTTGCCGTCAGTCGTTGGATCGTGTCCATAAAAGTGAGTCTTGAACGGTTTTGGTTTGAAAATAAATTTTGAAGTTCGTGAATCGTGAATTGCTTTTCTTGTCATTTGTTGATGATTTTATTTCAGAGTTTCTGAAATGTTCTGATTTAAATGTACCTCGATATTCATGAAACATTTCCAGCTTAAAGTCATTGTTACTTAAAAATAAGTTTCATAGAATCTTGATACTTGCAGTGATGCATTTGCTTATTGTCTGGTTTGTTATGTGGTACGTAATACTGTGGTTACCTGTTTATTCCTCTTTGTTTGTGCCTGTTTGTAACCAGAAAATTGGTTCACCTGTGATTTGGTGCACAATATTTACCCAATAAATGTCATTTCACATCAGTATTAATGGAAAATAACTGGTTTATTTTGTTTTCTTGTTTGAATTTCAATGTATCGAGTTTAGGCTTCCCATTGTATCGAGTTTAGGCTTCCCATTGTATGGACCGTGCTTTTGCCTCTCCCAAGAAACTACTGCAGAGTAAAGTGTGCCCAAGTGAAATCTGTGGAATATCTTGTCTTCTTCTGAGATACAAGCTATTTTCCTAAGCATTTTGCTGCCTCTTTAAGTCTTTCTGCACGTCTTTGAAGCAGAATTTAATGTGCCGTAACATTATTATCGAGAGGAGTCATTACATTGACGTTGAGTCGTTATGTTAATATGGAGTCATTATCATGTTAATACATTTATATTAATATTAGCCTAAACTGTTAAAAAGTCGAGAGGCTCATTAGAATGCACTTACATTGGAATCTCAGTGAGCACAGGTAACTCTTGGTCTGTGTAACTTAAGGATTCTTGGACCCAAATAGTTCATTTGAACTTTGATTGTTGATTGTCCTGAAATGGTTCTCAGACAACTAAAGGATTGTCATTTGCCAGCAAAAGTGTTCATTTTGGACTAATTGCCTGCCTTTTTTACAGGCTACGAATTTGTTTCATTGGTTCGAGTGGCCTGTCTGTCAGAGCCAAATTTGGTTTGTCTCATTGCAAGAGCATTTATGTACTCAAATGGGCATGATTTTCTAGGATCTTTAACAGTTTTGAGCCTCTGATTTCAAGAAAATGTGGCTACTTGGCCATGTCTTGTTTTATACTTCCTTACCTTAGTTTTCTTTTGCTCAGAACTAGAAATTGTGATTTGGCCATTTGAGATGTTAAGATTACAGGCTAGAAACAAAAGCTAGTTATTCTATTCGATTTGCGGCACGTTTCATTGCGAGGTCGCACCGAATGACGTTTGACCTTTGGGGCAATTCTTCTGTCCAAACTACGTTTGAAGGACTTTGGCAAAGCAAGCACTTATTTCGAAATCGGGATGAGTCCCGACTCGTACAGTACCGTAGTTGACTGCCGACGTATTTATTTGAATAATTATATAATTATTCACGATCGCTACGCGGACTGATATTTGTCGGCCATCGTTATACGGAAAGCAGTCCGACGGTGTTTGCTCGCTCGGTCCGAGCTAAATTTACTGACGATCCTCGCATAAGTGGCACGAATAATCATCCCTTACCGACCAGCTCGCTCCGGCCTTTTCCCGAGTTCATTAAGAGCCTTTCTGCTGGGAAGCTGCTGTGTTTTAATGTAATTTCGAGAATGGCCAATGGGAGCCGACCGTCTATAGTCATGTGATCGACATTCGTGCATAGTTAATCGTATGCAAATAATACTAAACACGTTATTATTAGTCGAGGGCCAAGAGGCTTTAGAACCCCATCGGAGCCTCGTTTGAAAACCAATCGAGACAATAGGCTGGGATGATGGACTACAATGTGCCTTTTGTTGACAGGATGCTTTTGTCAATGGACCATTTCAAGGGCGCATACCACGCGATGCGAGATCGCTGGCAAACCAGCGCCGAAGTACCTAATTGGGCCCCACTGCCTTGCACCATTGTATCCCGAAGAACCGTATCTGTATATACATTCTATATACCTCGGCTTGTGCCCGTCTGAATATGAATATTGATATGCATCGCTCATGCATATTCAGCAGAGGAACAGAGAAAGAGCTCGACTCGAAACGGATTCGAAGTAGCAAGTCGGACATGTATACATGAGAATCATTAGAATAGAAAGGGCGTCTATGTAAGGGTTAATTTGCATATTAAACAAGCATTTGAGTTAGTTAGTCTATAAGAGAGCCCGGGGAGCGAGAGATAGTGCCCTTTTGTGGCTTTTAAGAAAGAATTTAATGTCGAAATAAATTTTAATAATTATTTTTCCTAATCCGAGCCAGATATGTTCTAGTCATAAGGCGGGAAACTAATCTGTTCGATCGCTGTCTGTCTGAATCTCTCGAATAGGCTGTCTTAGCTCGAGCATTTATCCTTTTCGTATAAGGTCTGTTCTGTTCTGTTCTGGTTAATATTTAACTTATTAACTAATATTGTATACGCCGTGGGCAAGTACGCCAGAAGTTAGTCTCAGCTACCAGTTAGGGTAGCCGTGCACATCAAGTGGGCCAAAGTACTTCGATAACTTCTGGACTATTGATGGTAGCCGAGTAGCTTGGCTAGTTAACTAACCAGCTAACACGAGCCCCACCGAGAGTCATACAATTTATAAGCTGGTATGAGCCATGTGATGTGTTTATCAGTTTAGACAGCTCGCTCGCGAATTTTGCAACAGTGGACAATTTCCTTTACATTGCCGTCGCAGTCTGCCCGTGATATAAAGTAGCGATAATTCGGAATTTTTACTTAAATACGTCGTCGTCGTTGTTATTGTTGTTGTTTCGGTGGTTTAACTGCGTTGTCGTGGTAGGCGATAATTATTAAACAACAACAACAACAATACGAGTAACTTTTGACAACAACATGGTTAACGGCTGCGTCATAATCGGATGTGCCAATGGTGCTTTGAAGGGAAAATACAGCGACAAAAACGTTTCCATGCATGCCTTTCCACTCGACGATCAGGAGCTTTGCGAGAAGTGGGTGAAGGCCATACGGAGACAGAACTTCGTACCGTCGAAACATTCCAGACTCTGTTCATCTCACTTCCAGCCGAGCGATCTGATCGAACACTCTGCAGATACGAACGTCTCACGTCAGAGACAGCACAAGGACAGGAAACTGGCCAAGAGGTATTTGAGAAAAGGTGCCATACCTTCCATATTTCCTGACTTGCCGCACGCCAGCTCGGTCTACGGATCTCAGGCCGGCAACTTCGAAACGGACAGCAAGAGTCGAATCGACGATAACGAAAGTCTCCAACAAGCTTCGACGAATTCGCCTTCGAGATCGGAGAGTCAAATCAGCTTCATAGTCGACCAGGATATGTACTCAGACGAGCCGACCGATCTGTCCATGAAGACCCTGAACTCTCTGCAGGAACTGTCCACGCGATCGGAGAATTCGAATTCATTCTACTTCAAAAGGGAGCCTGAATACGACCAGTGGATTCAGACCGAACCTCTCGATTTGTCCATCACTCGACCAAGGACTCAGGACTGAAGATTTCGAGGTTACGACCCGAATCGAACAACTTTTCTAAACAGCGGATTTAAAAAAAAAGGGTAATGCGAGCTTCTTCAATTTTTTTTTTCATTGTTGACACTTTTTGAGCACTTCGAAACTATTTGGGTGAAATTCTCCCGAGTGTACTTTTTGCGTCACCCGGGATTCGCGTGGATTCTGTGATTCTCAGATGTAAGAATTTGGTCCTTCAGACGATGAAACTCCAAGATTGAAACTGTGTTACTCTCCGTTGTTACATGAATTCCAGACAATGCACCTTATTATGGCACGGCCAAATCGTTATTTTACGAATAAACGTCATTTAAAAACTCCACGTGGAGAATCTCAGTGAGTTTTGCGAATGATTTCAATTTTGCACAAATTTCATTCATTTGCTCCGAGAATGTACTTTCGATGTTCTGATTCACGTGTATCTGCAGCAGTCCAGTCGTGTTACCGAGTTATTCTCTCTGGTTATACTAAGTGATTTGATTTGAAATCGATAAGCACAAATATTCATCTCGTGGAACTGTGAATTCAAATATGAATTCTGTGTCGTAGATAAGTCAAAACTCATAACGTAAAGTCACAGGAGCGAACCCTAGGCTCGAAATGAGATGGAATTTCGCTTTGCAAGTAGCACTGTGGCATTTTGGCAAATTCTCGAACCTTCCTGAACTGTGGTACTTGTAAATATCATCGCCTCGACTCAACCTTGGTAGCGGATATCAAATGCATACCAGAACATCAATTATTATTGCGAGGCATTTTCTCGACTTTTGCTAGCATTTTCACCTATTTTCATGGCCAGGGAATGATTATTTCTTATGAAAATGATAAGGTGATGAAATTAAAATGCATTCCTCAACTGGGTTTTGCAAAGGCATTGTTTATGGAACTTGTCAGAAGTTGGAAAACTTATGCCTTGAATGTTTAAGCTGAGTTCAGAGGCTTTTCAGATGAAAGTCATGTGTAAGGTATGAGGCAAGTATTGGTGAAATAATGAGGAATAATATTCTGATTTAAAATTCCTTCCTAATTTGAGAAACAAATTGATATATCATGAGCAAGTCAAACACACACACACATAGATGGCACTGCTAAACATTGTTTCCTCAAGGTTTGGTTAATTGATTGGTTAGCTGATAATCACAATTAATATTGCTGATAAATTATATTAATATATATTATATTAATGCTTTGTGTACTTATACTGTATGCTTGTACATTGCCTCGTACTGAATGACCCCGAAATCCATGTTGAACGTTGAACCAGCCCTCATAACATTTGGTTCCAAAGTCTAAAATTCCTGAGCCTATAATTAGTAATATCTTTGGCTTCATAATAACACGTGGTCTTCCAAAATATCATCCATCGAAACATAAAAGCTTCTTTGCTTTCAGATCGAGTATTTAATTGATATTAAAATTATTTCTAATTTATTTGTCCGTCTAATGTCGTAACTGCTTCACCATTTCAGTATTGGGTGACCTTAAACTGAAGGTCAACAAGAGGTCAGGAAGGTCATTATTTTAAATTATTTATTTATTTATTTATTAATGTTTGCACTTCAACAAGTTTTTGCCAAATATCCGCCATTAAATGCTGTGTAACTTGAACAAGTGATATCAAATTCTAGCATTTATTTCGTCTGATTTAATCTTATTTGGTTTTTAACATGTTTAACAACCGCCTTGGACGATATTACCTCGGATGATATTACAAACAAATTGTAGATCTAAATTGTAATTCATAATCTCAATAAAATACTTTCTGAAAATGGAAAACCATCTGATATTTAAGCAGGGGCAAAACAAAAAGTGTAATTTGTTTTCTAAAATACGAAATAAATAGAATTAATTAATAAATTGAGAGCATTTCAACGTGAAATTGTTGGCACGATGCCAGCAACATGCTCCATTTGTGGGACAAGTGGCAGAATACAAGTGCCTTTGGACCAAAGAACACAGAAAGACAAACCGAGCGACAAAACTTGAGTGATGTCGTTGTGAATTTAAAGATTTTTTTTTCGTTTAATTCAAATTTTTCTTGCTTTTAATTTCAATTACCACCAATTCTAAATAAAATATAAATCCAAATAATTATATTAATTTAGCAATTAATTAATTAATTATTTATTTATTCTTTTCAGTTCAATACAAAGAATAAAATTATATTTATTTATTTAAATGAAAATTCATTTGAAAGTCGCCGTTGCAAGGTCACGACATCTCGTGGCTCCTACTCCTCGCTAAGGGCGTGGCCAGCCAAGGTAGGGTTTATCGCTCAGATAGTATTTATTTAAAATTTAAAAACAAAATTCACAAAAATACAATTAGAATATAATTATATTTTTGAACAATTTAATTTTAATAATGAAAATTAATAAGAATATCGTATTTTAATATTTTGCAATAAATATTTTTAAGAATATTTAACTTGATATTCGTGCCACGTTTCTTCGTCACGAGTCTAAATTAACTAATTTTGATGTAACATTTTAAAAACATTGCATTAAAATTATAATATTAAAATCATATTTTAATTATAACCATGCATCTTTCGAGCCAATGGCGAAAATCTACATTGGCCTAGCATTTAGATGCATTTTTACGATATTTTATACAAAATAAACATGAACAAATAGCTATAAATACTGCTAAAACCTAATAAAGGAAAAGATGTTTGTCAGAAAATTCAAAAAATTCATCGGCGGCGTTGAAACGTTGAAAATTTTGAGACGACCCCCGTTCTCTTGAAAGTGAATATTATAATTCAAATCCGAACGTCACAAATCTGAGAGCAAACAATGTCAACAATTTGTGAACGAGTTGAGCGCTTCATAAATTTGTTTACTTTCATTGTTTACACAGCTTCGGACGTCCTGGCAGGCATTTTGTGATGGCAGGGAACTGTAAAAAAGCTGTTTTGAGATTTAATTTATAATTTGTTAATTATGAATTATGAATTTATATTTTGTTAATTATGAATTTATAATTTGTTAATTATGAATTATTAATTTATATTTTGTTAATTATGAATTATTAATTTAATTTAATTAATTTCAAAATTATTAATTACTAATTTAATTAAATTAACAAATTAATTCAGTTAATTATTACAATTATTATCGATTTATTAGCGTATTCGTGAAAATTAATTTGGGAACACTGAGAGGAACACTGCACGCACATTAAGAGTGGTCGACCAGGGATCGACCGCGGGTTGAATTTGCCCCCACTTTTGGCATAATTTAAATTCGTCTCCAAAGGGACTAATGATACGTTAATTTTGTTTATATTCTAGAAAAATATCCCCACGACGACGTTATGATAATGATTATTAATGATTTGATTCATAAAATAATTTTCCATATTTTTCTTTATAAATACCGTGAAGTGGTACCGATGTCTTCATAGTACTTCATAGTACGACAGACGTTTTCCCGCCACAACTAGGCAGACGTATCGGATCTGTTCGAAGTCTTTTCATGTACTCTTTAGCTTTCATGAGAGCTATGAATAATTATGATCATAATTTGATGACAGATGACGATGATGATGATGATGGTGGTGATGATGACGACGACGATGATGATTGTTATTATATGAATACTGTTAAGAAATGATTATTTAGGATTTACATAAAAGTAGTTATAATTTTTGTTTATTATAAAACAAATATTGAAAAATAAAAATTGTATGAGCATTTAATAAATACAATGGGACTACGACAAACATCCAACAATACCAACAGCAGACAATTATGTCCCAGTTAAAAATAGCAACAACAACATCAGAAATAATAATAATAATAATAATTATAATTATAATAACAATAATAATAATAATAATAATAATAATAATTAATAATAATAATTTCTTCTGATGAAAAGAGCCTCTCAAATGCGTTGCAAGCGTACAACTTGATGAAAGAATTCTTGAAAGAGAGGTTATTGTTATTGTTGCTGTTATTATTTATTATTATTATTATTATTATTATTATTACTATTATTATTATACTGTAAATTATTATATTATTATTAATTAAAATAATTATTTATTTATTATTATTACAAAACTTCTCGTCTTGCTCATAATATATTATCAATGCCTAATATATAATTTCATAATTATTTATAATAATTATATATTATTATAATTATATTATTATAATTTAATATATTTATATAAATTATAACTAATTATAATTATAATCGCAATTAATTATAATTATAATTATTATATTACATTCTTCTGATGGAAAAAGAAATATTATTCTAATGGTGATAATTATTAATAATTGTTATTTACATTTATGGTAATGGTTTTGTGGCATTTGTTGTATAAATAGATTATTAAATTTATATTAAATTATTAATTTAATATTAAACGATTTCTTGGAAAGAACATTTTCGTTTTAAATTAATTTTAGATAAATATAATAATCAATGATGAGGCTAAATTCTAATTGTCAACTTACTAAATGTGGGTCACGTAGTTCCAATTATCGTTTGGGAAATTTGTGATGACGTCATCGAACAAAAATCGTTGAAGCGATAACTTTTGGGTGACTAAAGTAATAATAATAAGTTGAAAAGTATTTCTGTTGTTGTTGATGTTGTTGTTGTGCAATATAATAATATTATTTATAATGTTATTATTGTTATTATTATTATTATTATTATTATTATTGTTATTATTATTATTATTATTATTATTAATTTATAACTTTAAACTTTATACTTTTATAATTTTATTCTTTAAAAACAAAATCAAGAGATAAATAAATAAATATTTCCGTTGTTGAAAATGATGGAAAGTTTTGATTATCAATCTGGGTTTCTTAAAAACAAGTCACTGGCACAATTAAGTTGCACATTTTGCTTCATTTATTTCTATTTTTGGTCACAAATGACGATAAATTGGCAATAAATATTAATAATAATATTATTGGGTTATTTATTGGCAATTACCTTATTGGTAACAATTGTCTCCATTAATTGCAGTGGTTTAATATAATATGATGCAATACATATAACGTGATGTAATATTATATAATATGGATAATAATAATAATAATAATAATAATAATAATAATAATAATAATAATAATAATAATAATAATAGTAATAATAATATAATATAATTTGATTAATCAGTTTATTATTCAAATATTCATTGGTAAAAATCCTTAATTCGTCGTAAAAGCAAGAACATCAATTATAATTAAATTATCAATTCAAAGTGAATTTAATATTCAAATAATAACAAATGTTTTAATTTAAAAATTGTAATTAAATGTACAAATTCATGGAAAAAAGACGAAAATAATTATTAATTCTAACCCTAATCTCGTAAAATGAATTCCAAAAACAAAACAAAAAAATCCCCAGCAAAACGGAAACTAACGGATCCTATAAAAATTCCAGACCGCCCACTAAAAGCCTTAAACCATAACGAATCCGGGTTTTTTTCTACTTTCGCTTTTCGACGGTTCCTGATAGTTTCACTTTCGTTCAAAGGCAGAAAGTTCGATGACGAACTTATAGAAGTAATTGTTCAGAAGTTTGCAGAAGAATTGAAACAATAGAAACGAATCGAAAATCGAAAGTGAGCGACCCGGTAATTCCAATGATGGACCAATCTTTTTGGACCAATCAGAAATGGCGAATTGTTTGTTTAAAAATTTGTTTATAGTTTTTCTTCTGAGGTCGTGGTTTGGGGTACGTTTGGGGTGATTTTATGGTAATGTTTATGGTTAGATTGGGGTAATTGTAGGGTCTTATTTATGGTTAAAGGGTTGGACCACGCGGGTTGCATGGTCTACCAGTTTACAGTCATGGGTATTGCTGGGTGGTAAGATGGTGAATGTTGGTCAGTACAGTAAGATATTGTGAGCACAGTTGATGACGACGACGATGACGAAGATGATGACGACGATGATGATGACGATGATGATGATGACGACGATGACGACGATGACGATGATGATGATGACGACGACGATGACGATGATGATGATGACTGCTAATGTAGTACTGCAGTTCGTGTCCACCTGCAGAAGTATTTACGCGATGAGGTATTATTTAACACACTCAGGTGTGTTTTTCCAACACCGTGTTTACCAGACCACCTGAGCGATTTAATAACGTTGACCTAATTTTATCAAGATATTATTTAAATAAATAAATTAATAAATTAATTAATAATACTGGTCTCTTGAGGAAGAACAAAAATATTTTTAATAATAACAACGATAATAATAATAACAATAAATATGGAACATAAATTTATTAATAATTAATCTAATTTATTATTTCGTTAAATACATAAATTGTTTCAATAAAAGGTTCACAATTTCCTAAAAAATGATTACGTAATACGAATCTTAGAACTAAACCATAATACAGTAACTTATACCCTAGTGGTCCAACCCCAACAGGCGTCTCCCTCATATAGAATATTTTGGCACCCCCTAACCCATGACCTCCTGACCTCCTGACCTCTACCCCCGGTGTCAACCCAGAGTAACCAAGAAAAAGTTTAATATCGAAACTGCGCATTAAGAATTTAGCTTAGGATTTAATAACCGAAAAGTTCGGATTTTCTTTTGCGGACCACCGGGACAGTTGTTGTTATTGCGTCGTCATCATTATCACCATCGTTATTAAGATTGTTATTGTTATTTATTTTTTTTATTTTTTTATTATTGTTATTATTATTATTATTATTGTTGTTATTGTTGTTGTTATTGCTTGTAATAATGAATTGTCATTTGATTATTTGAAATGACTGGGGAGACAGTGGGATTTATGCGAGTGCAGTTACCCAGAATAATATTAATAATGATGATAATGATTAATAATAATAATAATAATAATAATAATAATAAATAATAATAATAATAATAATAATAATAATAATAATAAAAGACTAATAATAATAATAATAATGCTCAAGACCAGACACTAAACACACGTTACCATCAACGTATGATATTGAAGCAGCAGATAGATGGCAATTGCAGGATCTGTGGCAAGGCCCAAGAAACGATAAGCCACATAACGTCGGGTTGCACTGTGTTAGCAGCAACTGAATATTTGCACCGACATAATAAGGTGGCCAGTTACATCCACTGGATTGTATGCCGTGAGCTAGGATGGGAAGTTCCAAAGAAATGGTACGAGCACACGCCCCAAAGTGTGACGAATATAAAAGATTGCACCATTCTATGGGACTATGCGATTATCACGGACAGGAAAATATTGGCCAACAGACCTGACATTGTTATCCATGACAGGAGATCCAAGTCTTGCATGCTAATCGATGTTTCAGTTCCGGATGATAAGAACATCGCGCTCAAAGAAGCTGAAAAAATTAGCAAATACAAGGACCTGGAGATTGAAATCAACCGGATGTGGAAAGTGAAGTCTAAAGTCGTTCCGGTAATTGTAGGAGCGCTCGGAACGCTAAGAAAAGACTTTACAAAGTATGTAGAGTTGATACCAGGACGACCAAAGACTTCGGAGATTCAGAAGATCTCCTTGCTGGGCACTGCCCACATTCTTCGAAAAGTTCTTGGGTGAATTGCTGAGAGCACTGGTAGTGCTCAGCATTCATTCATCACCGGCTGTGAGACCGAGAAGAAGCAGGAAAAATGTGTATAATAATAATAATAATAACAACAATAATAACAATAATAATAATAATAATAAATAATAATAATAATAATAATAATAATAATAATAATAATAATAATAATAACAACAATAATAACAACAACAATAATAATAATAATAATAATAATAATAATAATAAATAAATAATAATACTAATAACAGCTACATAATGTAATTTTATAAATATTAATAAAAGAAATGTAAGGAACTTCCAGCGATTTTGATTGCGAAAGTTCAACGAAGTCCTGGGATTTCCCAGTTTAAAAGCGAAACGTAAATAAATTAATAAAAAAAAAAAATAACTATTTCCTAATTGGTTCGAGGATCATACGCGCACAGCGTTGCGATATTATATGTTAATTCGAATATAAATTCAATATTAATAAAAACAAGACTGAATTTAAAAGATATTATTTCAAATAATTTCAATTTTTTAAAAAATTTAGATTAAATTTTAAATTATTACTCGCAAGTTTTCAGTAATTAAAAAAAAACATTTAAAAATGATTTGAATTCTAATTTCGCGCATCTCTATTCATCGATGTTTTGAATTCGTTCGTTGAAGCAGAAAATTTGTTTACGATTTTTCGGTCGAGTTTCGTTGACAAACGTGGTTGTTGTTGTTGACTTGTTGCTTGTATTTATGTAGTTTTTATACAATTAGCACAGGGGTTAAACATTTAAAGTTATTTCTATGAAATTATATGTTTGTATTGTTTCACAGTTAAAGAGGCCAAGCTGAATCTACGAGCACGATTCACTCGACATAATCACTTGTGGCGGAAAAAACGCCATTGAAATAATTCCAATTTGAAAATCATTTCAGATTACTTCGATCAGATCAGTAGTCCTTCGCGCCTGGAAACTGCGCAGTTGTTAGGTAATTGTCTTATTGACATATTGAGTAACAGCATGTAATTACAGTATTAATAATTGGTAATAATGACTATTTTGACACATATGTGCGGGATATGCGGTCACTTCCTCATTTTTCAGAATAACTTTTCAATCCTCAAATTGATGATATTACAATTTCAACCCACCAACAACCATGGGTTTGTGCCCCTCGACCTTGATAATTACCACGTAGGGTCGGTTTTGGCATTTTTTTTTGGGCGTCGAAAAGGAAGAGGGGGTGTACCACTTTCTGCATATCTTGATGGTTGAAAGAGACGTTTCTGCCCGTGTAATTCCATTCTCTAATCGTTTTTCTTTGATATTTCACAGGCAGCCGATAATCTGGTAAAAATAAACTTAGAAGGAGTACTTAAAAAATGGCGAGCTTTCATGTTCTGGCGAGAACAAAGGAAGACTCGAAGAAGAAAGGAAATCGTGAGTTAATTGTGGTTGACAATTTTGGATAAGAATTAGGAAGTTACTTGCAGGGAATTTCCAGAATCGGTGGTGGGTCACATTAAGAAATTGGGCCAATTGCTCGTGTACTTTTTGTGAGTATAAAAGCGAAAAGTGATAAATATGCCGCCGGTTAATTACGATAATATTAACTTTTGAGGGTCAAATTGGCCCTGAAACCACGAATCAGAACTGAAAGTGTTTAATACAAGCTGACCGAATGAATAATAATAATAATAAGAACTTGGAAAAGTATGAACATATTAGCATGAACTTATTATTTCTTTAACATGAACAGGGAAAATACCTGACTTTGTATAAACATAGAAATACTTGAAAAGCAGTTCTCAGTTCTGATCTCAATAAACATTCTCTCAAACCATGGTTGTCACCTAATTTCCTTGCTCGGGCTTTCCCCAGTGAGGTCAGTAGGTCATGCTTGGTATATATATTTTCTGAAAGAAAAAAAGAGAATTTTTTTAAAATTTAAGTGCTGCTCAGCATAGAATGAATAAATAATAACAATAATAACCACAACAATAATAATAATAATAATAACATAATAAAAATAAAATATAAATAACATAATATATATAGTATAATACAATATAAATTTAATAATATTAATAATAATAATAATCAATAGTTGTTATATTATTATTAAGATTATATATTATTATATTATATATTATATTAAGAACAAATCGAATACCATATTTGGTACCAAGTAGTGACTTGCGCAAGAATTTGAAATGGACTTCAATAGTCACGTGTTCATTCGTAACTTCCTTCTGGGAATTCCTGGATCCCCATTCGTCCGTAAAACAATGTCATTGTTGACGAAGTGACGTCATGACTCTTGTTATGTCGTCAATGAGTCATGGGATGGGATGGAATGATTAGTGACATTCTTTTTTAATTAATAATAATAATAATAATAGTAATAATAATAATTATAATAGTTATTATAATGTCATTGTTGTTATAATACAGTCATAATTGAATAATAATAATAATAACAATAATAAGAATAATAATAATAATAATAATGGTTATTATAATGTCGTTGTTGTTATAATATAGTCATAATTGACAGCAATAGCTGTTGTTGTTGTTGTAAATGTATTATAATAACATTAATTTTAATAACACGTTGACACCTAAGCATTGTTACCACTTGATGATGATGACGATGACGACGACGATGAGGTCATTGTCTGAAGGAAGGAAGGCAGGCAGGATGGGGTGCTGGGAATTTATCTGTTAGAAAAACATGATTTAAAAGACATCAATGATTGAAATGTGATTGAATTTGATAAAAGCACCCGATTGACTTTCCAAGCCGGAAGTTGTCAATTCGCAGAAATAAAAATCAAGTGAGAAGAAGAAGAAGAAGAAGAAGAAAATGGCGTTGTTTCTAAAAAGAAGAAGGGTGTGACAGGTTTATAACGTCTTTCTGAAAATCGAATGATGCAATCTGCCCTTCGTGAACTCGTGGGGACATATCCATCGAGGCAGGCAGGCCACGTCAATGGGCTTGACGTGCAGATACGGAGCAGGCATATTAAGGCATTGGTCGTAGGAGGGATGGTTGGGTTTTAGCCAAGGGATACCCAAAGGTTATAGGTGTAGATACCCTAGGGCTGTTAAACAAGGGTGTGGGTCGTGCGTTCCACTCAACATTTCTAAATTTTATTTTCCTAAAATTGATCTTTTCAGTGAACTTTTAGGTTTGTCTGAGTATCGAGTTTAGGGGAGCCCCGTTCAACCCCCCCATTAAATTTTTGAGACGTCCCCTAAAACTTCCCAAGTTGAAATCTGAAAAATTTCACGGGTTTGGCAAATCCTTTCAAACTTTAATCCGTTAAAAAAAAAGCTGGTCCTCAACGTGTATTCAAGGAAGATTAGAGCAACCAAAAAAAAGTTATTTTGAATTATTTTTGTATATTTTTTATATTATACGGAATATAATAGGTTAGTACCTCCCTATTAGTGTAATGACGATAATATTAGTAACAACAGTAGAAAGTAATAATAATAATAATAATAATTATAATAACAATAATAATAATAATATTAAGAATAATAATATTGATAACAATATAGGCATTGAGCGTGGATTCTAAGAAGCCTTCAGGGAAGAATATTTGATTAGTAAAATTAGAAAAAAATTAGAGAAGTTAAGTATTAAAATGTCAGAATGTACGCACAGGTGAGTGAAGCATTCCTTCAACTCTTTGGAAGTGCAAAGGAGTGCAGATGAGTGCAAACGAACCGTTCTTCCGAAAATGCAACTTCCTTGAGAGATATTTAAAATTGTTTAAAAGTAAAGTTAATAATAATTAGTCTATAACTTATTTATCATAATTAATAGGTAATAATAATTAAATAATAATTATTTTTATGGTTTATTGTAAATAATAAATCATTATATTCATAACATTATATAATAATATTATTATTATCAAAATGTTTTCTTATATTTTATTCTTATATTAAGTAATTATTTATTGATTAATTATTACTATTTTTAATAAAAATTAAATCGTTTCATAATATTGGTAATTATTATTTAAATTATTTTATTATAATAATTAATTTTTCATAATAAATAGATTATTTATTTACAACTGATAATAATAATAATAATTATTATTATTTTATGAATGTGCGCATGTTATATATCGACAATAAAGTTCTTTGAAACTTTATTAAATTCCTCCAGAAATTGTTCCAAATCCATAATAATGAACCAACTGTAATTGATAGCAATCATTGTTTACAATTCATTGTTTACAAATCATTGTTTACAATTCATTGTTTACAAATCATTGTTTACAAATCTTTGTTTACAAATCATTGTTTACAAACTTGTAATGAAATGATGATAGTGATACCACATTGATAAAGTCGCTAATGGCAACGATGACGATCACCATGGCAACGTTATGATTATGATAACCTACATCGAAGCGGCCAAAGATGACACGTGACGTTATGTTTACAAACATTGATGTTGACAAATAATAATTAATTATCCAGTAATTAAATTTATTAATAATAAATTAATAATAATTATCCGGTAATTGAGACTGAGTCACTGAGAGTATAATTGCATTTACATCAGCATGACCTAACAATGTCAGAAGTTACAATTTACGGTTTACAAATAAGGTATTTTGTAATATCCTGTTGTAACACTCATCGTAAAATCAAAACTATATTCATGTTTTATCGTGTTATTATTAATCAGAATTTATTGCTAATGTTACTAATACATCCCTGGAATTAATTAATTAATTAATCAATTATAATAATAATAATAATAATAATAATAATAATATAATAATATTAATTGAATTTTATTATAAATAATTTATATTAATTGAATCTTATTATAAATAATTTATATTAAATTTAATAATTCATTTTAATCACACCTTGTTTATTGACGTCATGAACACACATGGGTTTTCTATTATCACCCTGTTCCTTAACAGAATGATAAGCATAATTATCTCAACAGCGTAATTATCTTAATAATATGATTATCTTTTTTCTTTTTTTTTACATTCATTAAATCCTTTTTGGAATAATTGAACAATTAGGCTGCAAAATAATAATTATAAATAATTATGTGAATAATTATAAAACTAATTATATAAATAATTATATGAATACGAAACGGCACAAGGAATTGTAATGGCAAATGTTCTTTTAAAAATTAAAATATTTCTAATTTAATGGAAATAATTATACAATAATAATAATAATAATAATAATAACATCTGCAAACATCGTTCAATAGTAACTGCTTTATATTAATAATAAAAATCTTATTTAATATTAATTATACTTAATAATAATAATAATAATAATAACATATTATCTTCAACCAATTTGTTGCTCAAATAATAATAATAATAATAAATATAATAACAATAATAATAATGATTTAAAAAAGCCGATTAAAAAACTTTAATCACGTTATTATGCATACTTGTGAAGATGAATGATTGGCGCTCGGAGTAATTAAAAATTTGTAGTTAATTTTGTTTTGTGGTCCCCGAAGAATGTCTGAGTAAAGCGAAACTTCACGAGACAAATTCTGAATCGACCCGGATGATCATTGGTCATAGGGCTGAGGTCAGGGCCACAGGGTCAGAACGTGACCTGTTGGGTAACCCATTGGGGTCACGATTGATCGCCAAGGTCGTGTAAGGTCAATGTCGTGGTTTAGAATATTTTATCGTTTTCTACGCCATGTTCTTGCGTGTGGAAATGTGTTTTTCAAGAGCCGCCCTCACTATTGGGCACCGGTCGTCAACTTATATAGCGCCTCATCATGAACGTTTTCTTAAAATGAGTGGCGTCTCTGAGTACACTTTTGAGACTTTTTGAGGGACTCTTGCCTTTTTGTTTTTAAATTATTATTTTGTTTATCGTAAATCAGGATAATGGACATGATTTTACATGATAATAAAAACGATAAAGTAACTTTAAAAATGGTGGATGAATGGACGGATGAACGGACGGATGGATGGACGGATGGATGGATGGATGGATGGATGGATGGATGGATGGATGGATGAATGGATGGATGGATGGATGGATGGATGGATGGATGGATGGATGGATGATGGATGGATGGATGGATGGATGGATGGACGACTGATGGATGACTTAACAATTGAATTTTAATTTTAATTTTTAAAAATGTCATAAAATCGAAGAATTTGAAATCTGAAGTGGCTCCGTTTTTACGTGCGAACGTAGCCAGCATCACGTAATAACAATTCAGAAATTATTATAAAACAGAGTTATTATAATATATAACTTATAATTTACATAATTATCTTTATATTGACGATTATATGACTGGTATTGCTTAATAATTAGGATTTAATGAATTGATAATTATTAATAATTAATAAGGTATATTGTTATTATTATATTATTCAATGTAATAATTACATTAATAACAATTATTATTATTATAATTATGAGAAATTATTATTGCGCAATATTTCTATTATAACATTTAATAACGCTTTATCGAGAATTGACGTTATTGGGTCAAAGAGATTCAGAAATTCCTATCATCCCCTGGATTATTTGGTAATCCTGGAGACATTAATCGGTATGTGGTATTATTAATGGCATCATCATCACCACCATCAGCATCGTCGTCGTCTTCATCGTTATCAGCATCGTCATCATCATCATCATCACCAAAAGCATCGTCATCATCATCATCATCACCACCATCAGCATCGTCGTCGTCTTCATCCTCTTCAACGTCATCATCATCATCATCATCAGCACCTCCACAGAGAAGCGGTTTTAATCAGCAGCACTTGATTCTTGCCGTGTCAAGTGGTAAGATGGCGATGATTCGCTTGGTCCGAAGTGCGTTAAATTCACTTTTATCATCGCATTTCCTTCGTGAATATTATTATAATAATAATAATAATAATTTTTATTATTATTAATATTATTATTATTTATTATTATTATTTATTGTTATTATTATTATTATTATTATTATTATTATTATTATTATTATTATTAATATTATTATTTATTATTATTATTATCGTTGTTCAATAATTATTCAATAGATTTTGACTTACGTGGTTTCAATTGTCCAACAGACGTTTAAATTTTGCTCATTGTTGTCAAACATTGGCGGGAATTATGATTATTTGCCTTTTTAATTCATTATTATCGTGTTTATTAAAGAAATAAATAAATGCTTAGGAAATTCTGAAGTTATTCGACAATATCAATGATGATGACGATGATCTTATTATATAATAAAAGAAAAAATTATGTTATAATTATATTATATTATAAAATTATATTTTATATTATAAAGCAACATTGTTTCTTATTATTGGGTAATTATATCATTGCTAATTATGTCATCGTTATCTCGCAAGTTCCAGGTGAGTTAGCGCAGAGAAATAAAAGAATGAATGAATGCACGAATGAATGTACGATGAATGTGCCCTAATTGACCCCAATTCGCCAATTACTCCCCGCAAAGCCCGGGTCGGGCCAGGGTCCCGTAAAACCACATCGAAACCTCAATCATTCCTTTCCTTTGAAGTCGTGAATGCTTTGCTGCTACTGTTGTTGTTGTTGTTGTTGTTGTGTGTCCTTGTCGTTGTTATTGTCGTCGTTTTGGTCGTCGTCGTCGATATTGTCACTAATTTATTTTTTATAAATGTTATTATTGACATTATTTATAATATAATGTCCATTATTGGGATAATAATAAAAATAATAATAATAATTATTATTATAATAATTATAATAATAAAAATTATTATTATTATATTAATAATAATAATAGTAATAACAATAATAATAATAATTTAAAAGATATTAATAATAATATAATACAATAATATCAATAATAACAATCTTATCATTCCAACAGTACCTACTATGTTATTATAATTAATTTATGCAACCCTATTATAAGATAACTTATTATTTCCAGCAACACCCAGTAGATATTATTATTATTATTATTATTATTGTTATTATTATTATTGTTATTATTGGTAATAAGAAAGCCAATTATGTAATTATGTCCCAAAGGGGCCACGATATGCCATCATGATAACATGCAACTATGTCATTCAGGATGTTATTTAAATAACAACAACAATAATAATAATAATAATAACAATAATAGTAATAATGATAACATTTAGGGTTGGGTTATTATTAGTGGTATAAGAATAATAACGTTTGTATTTTATCTTGAATAACCAGTAATTAAGTAATATTTTTTTAATAACAAATACAAAATTTATAATCATAATTATTATAATAATAACAATAACAGTAACAATTATTTTTATTAATGTATAATTATTTATTACTATAGCGGTAACACTAATAATAATAGTAATAATGATAATAATAATAATAATAATAATAAAGAGACAAATTTTTATTCCAAGATCTTAAGTCGTCATAATTATCAAAGTCGTATGTGACGTCAGGTCCTACGTCATTAGTTTGAGATTCCCTGGCCTCGCTATTGGTCAACAACAACAACAACAATAATAATAATAACAACAACAACAACAATAACAATAATAATAATAACATTGTTGACTAAATTTCTAAGACTCTAGGCGTGCTCGTAAGCATAAAGTTATAATGGAGATAATAATAACAATAAAAATAATAACACTAGTAATATAATAATAATAATAATAATAATAATAATAATAACAATAATAATAATAATATGAATAATACTCGTTTGAATGAAAAAATTGTTTTACGTTTTACAACTAGAATTCCTATTGGTCGCCGATCTGTTGACGTTTTGTTAGAAATAAAGAAAGGATAAAATGTAGTGACAAGAGTTAAACCAAATAATAACAATAATAATAATAATAATAATAATAATAATAATAATAATAGTAATAGTAATAATAATAATAGTAATAATATTAATAACAATAATAATAATAATAATTGCTATCGTCATAGGGTGTTGTCATAGATTTCGTTGTTGTTGTTGTCATCGTAAACGTTCCACGTGGGTGGTTTACATGTTAAGGCCCAGGTCATTCGAAGTGCGTCACCAGGTGCCCGTTGCCATGGTAATTAAGTCTTTCCGCGAAAAGCAGGAATTCCGGAAGTTCTAATTACTGCTCAAGCATTGCCGAGCAAGTGGATAATTGTACGGCCCTAGTCGGCCATTATTATTGTTGTTGTTGTTGTTGTATTAGTGTTGTTAATTAATATTGTAATTAGTTTATTAATTGCGTTAATTAAGTATTGTTGTTGTCGTTATTATTGTTATTATTATTATTATTATTATTATTACTATTATTATTTTTTGTTTTTTTGTTTATGAGTTTATTGAACAAACAATTATGTACACAAACGAAACAAATTAAACTTAAAATACAAAATAAACTCATAGGGTCAGTCTTAAGGAAGCGCAAGCTTCCGCTAAACAGACTGGCCCTAAAAATCATAATATATATAATACAACCATGTAAACTCAAACAACTCTCACTAGAGGAGACTTATACAATTTCTTAAACAACAAAAACATTAACTATTGTAGTTGTTATTCATAATATTCAAGTCGTGTTAATATATAATTAGTTTTATATCTGAATTGATCCCCTTTTAAAAAAAAATATATTGTCCATCACCTTGGCCCAATTTCTTTCGGCTATCTGCCATTGACTGGCTTTATGTAGCGCCTGTTTCTATTTCCGACCAATAAATGTTTTTCTTCATTGAAAAATTATTTTTCCTCCTTTTCCCAATATTGGCTTCCGCCGGTCGCATCCAGCGCCACGGGACAATGGCAGAGAGAAATGCCCCCCCTTCAGAACCTCGACCGACCACTGGTTGGACCTCTGGGTAACCTCGGGGTTTTCTGGTTGGATAGGAGACCATTCCTCGAAAATTATGGAGTTACCTCAACGATTTTTTTTACACCTTTGGCAATCACATATCGAATCACGCCTTATTCATCGTCGGTCATCGTCATCATCACAATCATCGTAGCAATCGATCTTGTAAAAAAGTACCTCACAAACTTTCTCTTGTTCCTTGCTTCTCTGAATGGTCTTTGAAATTCTTTGAAATCGTGATAATCCGAGAGAAAACGTCGTCGTCGTCGTCATCGTCGTCATGTCACGTCGTTCGCATTTTGAGGCAGAACTCGAGTCAATCTTCCTTGTTCTTGGTCCGCACTTTCTGGACATTTTTTCTCCCTTTTTTCTGACGAGTTTTGGAAGAAAATGGACTGTCGAATCATTTCTGACCGATCTCGTCTTTCGATATTTCTGTATGGATTCGTGTTTGTGATAATTGATAATTTATAATTTATAAATTGTATATTGTTTTTATGATAATATTTGCCATTTTAGATTAAAACATTTTTAAATAATAGAAAATTTATCAAATTTTATCGTTATTATTACTGTTTTATATATTGTTTTAATTTATTAAATACATTTTTATTTCGTAACTTATTAATTTTTTTTTTTTTGTTATAAAATAACTATAACAGATTTGATTACCTTATAAGGTCTCATAATAAATTGGTACGTTCGTAAAGTTTCTCAAGGAAGTCCAACCAATCACCTCTTGAAGCGTGACTTCTTGGATGGGTGGTCCGACTAAGCCAATCTCTGAGTCTCTATTTTCATGCATTTAAATGAAAACTCGATTAATAATAAAAATAATAATAATAATAATGATAATGATAATAATAATAATTTTTATGGTGACTAAAATTCAAGTTATATAATAATAATAATAATGTAATAATTATACGATAACTATTATTAATATTTATCAGTATTAATATCATTATTACTATTATTATTATTTCAGAACATTCCAGAATAATATATAACAACAATAGTGGTAATATTATAATGATATAATTGTTATTCTAATTATTATTATTATTATTATTATTATAGAATACTGTTTATTGTTACTTATGATTTATGGTTACTACGATAATGATGACCATTAATATTATTATTATCTTAGGTTAGGCAGAACTAGAGAGAGAAATAGAAATAGAATTAGAGAGAGGATGAGATAGAGATGGCGAGGGAGAGAGAGAGAGAGAGAGACAGTACAGAGAAAGCACTAGAAGAAAAGAATCTCTAAGTAGAAGACATGCTGTGGTATTTACCCATACGTCACCGTGTATTGCATACGGTCTTCTAAGAATTGGGTTCTGAATAGCTTTAAAAGGACTTCATTCGTTCTCCTAACTCGACATCAACAGGCTTTTGAGAAAGCGACGAGAGAATCTTCTCAGCGTATCGATTTATTAAAGCTTTTTAAATAATTAATTCGTCATTTATTAATCCAGAATATATTTATATATTTATTTATTTATTTATCTATTTATTCCCGTCTGGAAAGTATTTTGATTGGCTTTCGGAAGATTAACAGAAGAAATATTCGTTTCTGCTCCTTATTCTGTCGTGCATTTGATTCTAAATCTTCAAAAATCCAGGATATTTTTCCACGAATAGAATACAAAAAGCCTACCATAACAACGACGACGACGACGACAATTTTTGGGCAACAATTACCAATAATAATAATAACAAGATAATCCAGTTATTATGGCCTGCGATTCAAAAGTTACGAACGGACAGAAATCCATCGTAAAGAAGATCAAGTTGAAACTCAAAGATCTTTTGGAGGACATAGACCAACTTGCCGACCAAGAGGGCAGTGACCAGGCGCCCGTGGTCCAATATCTGGCAGAGGTAGGTACCCTCGTTTCTCTACCCGGTTCTGTACGTCTGTAAGTCTCTCTCGGAATTAAGTTGTTAATCTTTGATCCAAAAGAGTTTTGACTTTGATGTCGAAATGGGGTTAATTTGAAGAACAATTAAATTATTTGCTTCGCCAGGCTATTT
The DNA here is from genome assembly GCA_034509925.1 of Hirudinaria manillensis. NCBI lineage: Eukaryota > Metazoa > Annelida > Clitellata > Hirudinida > Hirudinidae > Hirudinaria > Hirudinaria manillensis. The sequence continues at coordinate 13,974,713 of CM067526.1, forward strand.
GCTACGATCAGCGCCAATCTTATTATCATCCGCTTTGTTTATGAGCCGTCTTTTGATTGCGCAATTTCCAAGCTAAGGACAGCCGACCCATTAAATGTTTAGTTTCTCAGGGAAGAAACTCTTGAGAAATTACGATAATATGTAACACGTGCTCTGGAATGTATTCCCATAATTAAATATTGCATAATATTTCCTTTAAATCGCAATTTAATAATTTTAAATACTATAAAAATCAGTGATTGCGAGCCGCCAATGTTGAGCATTCATAAGCTCCTGGTTTTCCCGGCTTTGTTTTTCTTTCGCTTTCTCGTTAATCGGTTTTTCTAGAAATGCTGGATCGAATTTCTCGAAATGGCCGACCATTTTGGCCACTACATGATCTTGTCGAATCGATTTTTAAGCTTTAATGAAACGAAAATAAACAAACTAAGTACAAAAAAGCACATCGTTGTGATAGAAAACGGTTTGAAAGTGAAAATGGAGTTTAACGGAATCTCAAACCTTTCAGATGATCGAGGAAAACAAATGTCTGAGTAGGAAATGCCGTGACTTGGCTCATCTCGTCAAGAACCTGAGGCAAGAGAAGAAAAACAACGTCAAACATCCCAGACAAACATCCAATGACGGGGCCTCGAGTCAACCCGAAGCTTTGGCCCGATGCGAACAGGAGAAGTTAGAGGTTGTGTGATAATTTCAATAGAAATACAGTAAATTTGTTTTTAGCGACGTGGATTAATTTTTAATGGCTTTAATGACTCGCCTAATTTGGCAATTAGCATTTCAAGATTCTTGCTCTAATTTATGTGTCATGTGATAGCATTGTTTCTCGTGTAAATACTTAAAATGGGATTTCCAATTATTTTTTTCTTCCTGTTTATGAAAACGTTGAACGGATTTATCATGTTTTGAAGCAAATTCGGATAAATTGGACAAAATTTAATTTTAATCGACCCGTTTATCCATTTTCTTTTACAAATTCCATGAAACCTAGGACTAATGTTAGAACTAAAACCCATTACCTTTGACTTCTTGTCTTAGTACTTAGTTTGTCATAAATTGAAAATAAACAAATTCAATTTCAGTTGAGGTCGCAGTTGGAGGTCGTCAGAGCCGAACTGGAGGAGTCTCAGACTCGAGTCCAGCTTCTGATGGCACAACTGGTGACTTACAAGGAGGATTTCGAGATGGAACGAAGAGACAGGGAACGGGCCGTGGAGAAGATCAACCTGCTGGAAGACAGGTTGATCGAAACTGAAGTGAGTACGATGACGACTTCTTTCCGTCGATTGTTTTGTTTTCGACGTCGTTGAAAGTCTCGTCGGCGAGATTTTTCGTAAGTTAATCTTTTTCATGGTGCATAGATATTTTTTTTGTAAAGCCTTTTTGGCAAGGGGTTTAATCCCTGAGGGGATTAACTTTATTAATTATTATTATTATTATTATTAATATTGACCATGTCATCCAGCTTATCATCTTCCATCAAATTTCATGCCAAATTTCATGATTCTACAAGCACGATTTCCATCCTCAGGTGAATCCCACCCAAACTGTCATGCGACGGTCGCATTCTAGTCTGCATCGTTCTGGGATTTCCTCCGGCAAAAACCTCCGACGGGGTCATCCGGGGTTCGACAGAACCTGGCATCCCATGGGGGAGTGCAGCGACTGCGATGCCTTGCACGACCGACATCTCATCTTGGTTCCCAGGAGCGGGAGAGAAGGGAAAGAGGCGGAACTTTCGAGCGACTCGGAGATCGACGTTTCCGAATCCTGGACGGCGTGTTCGGCTTTCGAGGGAGAGATACGGCTTTCGGGAGAGACGTGGCTTTCGGAAGAGACCCGGCCCGAGGACAAGTGCGCCGGCAACAAGAACAAGAGAAAACTCGACCATCGAGACAGCTTCGACGCGGTCTCCGGTCAGAAGTTGCCGAGCCTCCAGTAGGTCCCTCTCGGTCGGAGGTGCGGAATTCCGCTCGAAATTCTCGCAAAAGAAAACGAAACTATTCATTTTTGTAGTCATTTTGAAGAGGCACGCTTTGGCCTTCCGTCAGTTGATTATGGTATTTATTTTGGATTTTACGCCAAATTTAAACTTATTGCTTCATATCACTTATTTATGGCTAGGTTGTCGCGGAGTCCCGAAATAAAATTTATTTTGAAATTTATTTTTTTGTTCGTTCGCTAGAATTTGTCGACCCGCGCTAGAGTTTCGTAAACGTTCGCGAGGTGGCAGGAGTCACTCGAAACCTGCCGAATAGAATTGAAATTAAATTTGAGGTTTCGAAATCAAATATGAATGTGAAAATGATAAGCAATCAGTCGTTGTGCAGCTGTGCTTTGTTTACAATTTATTTGTAACATTTCATAAATTACAATCAGGTGCTCGTAAGTGATAATTCAAGAGTCTAAATATTCGGTATAACGGAGGAAAATAAATTTTTTTTCTTGTCTTTGCCAGAACTGGAGATTCTCCTAGTTGTAAATCTATTATTGAATTAGATTCCTGACTTTGTCTTCTATGAGGTATCGTCACGTTAAACGCACCAGGAGACTGACTTATAGAGAAAAATTGAGAGGCATTGCAATCTCGTTTAAAATTCTACATGAAATTTTTTTTTCCAGAATTTTAAAGGAAGCGATCGCCCTGACGAGCGTCGTTAGCGCTCAAATGAAGACCGATGATCGGCCATTTTGTTATATCCAGCCAGAGTTCATCACACAAGACCGGAGTCACACGACTTTAGAGGTTTGTGCCATGGGTTTCGGCGCGGCTATCAATTTCTAATTTAAAACTTTGGACAAGAATTTGACCGTTCTGGAAATTGCCGAGGATTCGCGTGCTTTCCAGGCATAAAACCGCTTCGAAAGGAGCTGGCTGCCAGACGAATAGGTTTTAGATAGACTCCTTTAGCATGCACGTCTCCCAATCTGAGACCATCTAATTGAGACGGACGACTATTTAGCAGAGCTTTCCAGTTGGAAGGACTGGACGTAACAGATTTTAACTTGTCTCCTCTACGTGAAAAGAAATTCAATCCCATTTGCCGGGTAACAGCCACTAATTTCGGGCGAGAATAGAACGGTTCTCTATCTCTATCTATCTCTCTCTATCTCCCTCTCTCTTCCACCATTGTTAACCGCTCGTTCAGATCCGTTGGCATGGAGTAAATGATTAATTCAAGATGTCCAGGATTTGTCCACATTCTCCGGTCAGAGTTCTACTCATCAACTTGTAATTAAGAGCCGTAGTTATACGGTCGACCGTCCGTTCGGGGACCCTGACATAAGCAAGGATGAGGAAGAGGATGATGACGATGATGATGATGAGGAGGAGGAGGGGGTAGAGGTCACATCTCCGTGCCGTGATGATGACAGTACCGAGGGGAAATTGAGACTTCCAATTATCGACCGACGATAAGACGGCAAATAGACAGAGGAAAGTGGAAGGGAATAAGCAGGACCTTAATAGATCTATAGCCGGTCAACGCGTGACCTACGTTTATGTGATATCAGATGGCATCATCAATTAGCCGGATGGCCGGTCGTTAGCGGTGTCCGCTTCGCTTATGTTTCTTTTTAAACCTCTCCCCGTGGCAGACGAGAGCGGTACTAACCGCACGGGTCGACTGACCGTCCCTGTAGGGGGATGAGGGAGGGAAAGAGAGGGAGACTCTTGTTTATCACTTGCGCTTTGATTTTTAAAGGTGGTAGTGTTGATCGTTTTAAAGGAAAGCTTTGCGAAAAATTCATCCCATCCTGAAGAAACGTCAACGTTTTTCCAGTCGATCGTAAGATCATCCGCTCTCCGTCTTTCCTTCCTCGTCTGGAAAAATGCGAATCCGGATGAATTTAGAATTTTAATAGACCCGTTTTTCTCGTTTTCTCGTCCTCCTTTGAAGCGGACAAACCATTAAGTCTTGCGAGTCCCTTTAGGTTGCCATTAGTGTTCTTAGCCGGTCCTTGCTTTTCTGAATTAAATTGCCTCCGTGCCAGTCAAAGGAAGAATGCCAGATGCCTTCCTGGAACTATCGGTAGATTCCGGATGATTAATATCGAAATATCGGTCACTCGGACATCGACGGTCAAGAAGATAATGTCTCTGATGATGTCCGACGACGTGAAATCTGCTCGTCGTGGTCTTGAAAAATAAAACAAGACACGAATTAATGGCTTGTTGTCACGTTTTAATCCAGAAACTTGTAACCGACACCTTGCCACCCGTCTGGGGATCACTAGGACCATCCTTCATGTTGCCTTTCAGATTTGATATCGCTGCCCGAGACACCATCGGGGTACCATAACCTGGCCTGGTCGCATTAGAAACTGTCAGGGCCATAAATCCTTATGTCGTCATCTCTCCTCATAACAAATTGCAGGCTCCTAACGGCTAAGTGGACGCGTATCTCGCTCAATTTGCAACTCGCCCCGAGGATAAAGATCCATTTGCTGGGAAGGCAAGTCTCTTATCAATATCGAGTCTAAATCATTTTCTTTCTTCTTTATTGGAGACTTTTAAGGACATTTTCGAGCACATATTTTTTTCTCAATGCTTTCCTGGAGGTGCCAACCTCCGGAATAAATGAATGGCTTACTCCAGATAGAGGATCCAGTGTCACTTTGTTAGGGTAATCTCGTGTCTATTTATGGAGACGGAGGAATTGCATGCGACAAATTGAAACATCAAGCAAGCAATACCATTCGTACCATTGTCTTGGGGAATGAGAATCTAGGAAAGAATTTTGCGCTACATAATTGGAGGCTGACTCGTGACACGATATGATGGCTATTTGGTCGACC
>CM067526.1:13989509-13994509 GCA_034509925.1 Hirudinaria manillensis
TGGACAGATCGATGACAGGATACTTGACCACCGAGGGTGACTGGTCCATGCCCGAAGAAGACGACGAAGACGACGATGAGGACGAGGAGGGGGTAGTGGACACGCTGGTGGGGTTCAGCTGCGACTGGGAAAGCGAGAGAAAGCCGTTGCCGGCGCCGCCGGGCAAGACGACCGGAAGATGTGAACTTTGACCGGGGAACGATCCTTGTGCGGATAGCGAGGGCCTCATGGATAGGGGAATGGAGTCGCTCGGATGGAACGACGAACCGTGATGGTGGTGGTGGTGATGGTGCGAGTGAGGGTAGAGTATGGGTACCCTGACGAGACGATGGGGGTGCGTACTGAGCCCAACGGCAGCCGCTGTCACGTGATGGTGGGCAAGACTGGCTGCTTCTAGTTCGGCTGCCAGCTGCCTTTTCCACTTGTTACGTCTGTTCTGAAACCATATCTTGACCTGGAATTAAGTTGGATGATAAGGCAATTATTTTGGTTGTTTTTTTTTAATAATTGATGATGACATGAGTTTAATTAATTCATTTGCATTATTGGCCTTTGCAAAGTATTACAGCATCGTAAGTAAAATGATACTTATAATAATTTATAATAACTATAATATTAAATTATAAAAAAATAGTAATTATTGATGATAATAACAATAATTTTAACAGATGCCCCTATTACCCACAGCCTCTTCATGTAGGACTCACAACTTACTCCAAACCAGTGCACACCGAAGAAAACCCCGTTCGAATAAGAACCTGAGTCTCGGTCAAATGCAGAGAGGCAGCGAGGCCTGCTCTCTCGGATGAGCTGAGGTACCTCTTCACGTCGAACGTCGACTCCAGCTGGAACACCTGGCTCCTGGAAAAGACTGTCCTCGTCTTCTTCTTCCTCTTCCCGTTCTTGGAGTCTCCGCTGGAGGAGAGACCGCCTTCGACGTCGATGGAATCTTCGTCTTCGCAGTCGTCGTCAGCGTCGACTTCCTCGATGCCGACGCTGTCGCTGTCGAAGTGGCCGTCGCCGCCGGCCGGATGAACGAGTCTGATGACGGACTTGTCATCTCTCGTGTCGTCTGCGTCGTCGCTGTCGTCGTTGTTATGGTGGTTGCTGCTGTGGTTGGTGCCGTTGTGGTGGTTGTTCTGAGCCTCGCAGTAGCTGCGCATGGAATTCCTGAGCTCCTGCTTGATGCTTTCCAGGTCTTTGCCAGGAAAGATTCCCGGGGACTTCTCCGGGTTTTCAGAAATGTTCTTGTCCGAGTGGTACTGGTCTGCCCTCTGGTACAGGGACTGAAGTTTGGTCGACAGTTTCAGGTGTTCTCCACCGTTGATGTTGAGATGACCCTGCTGATCCGAGCTCGATATTAACCGGTCGGCATTGCCCGAGAGATGATGATGGTGATGATGCTGCTGCTGATGATGATGTTGTTGCTGTTGTTGCTGGTGTTGGTGTTGGTCCAAGGGAAGCATGTAGTTGAATCGTTGGCTGACGTCGCCGAAGAAATTTCTTGCCAGTAGAAAGGTCAAGTTTTGCTGGATGAGGTCGGGTTTCGAACCTAGGGGGGTCGGCTTGCCCTGTTGGTGTGATACGGTGTGCTGGAGGGCCCTGTTGGACAGGAGAGACGGAAAAATGGAGTGGCCTGAAAACGAACGAAGGAAATCAGTTGCACTGACAACCATGGTTAGTCAATTTTGAGCTATTATTGAAAAAAATATTTCAATGTATCTCTTTATTTCAAAAAAATTATGCCCTTATTTGCGTCTAAAAATTAATTTTTCTACATTTTTTTCGGTTTTAAACCAAAAATGAGAGTCAAATTAAATTATAAATAGAAACAAAATGCCGCTGTTCCACGTCCAAAAACTTTTTTTCAAATTTGAAATTCATCGGTATAATTATTTAATAATAATGTTTGACATTATATTATTTATTAAATATCAAATATTTTTATTATTTGTAATAAAGAATTAAATTAACATTAAGTAATAATAATAATATAATTACTAACCATAATAAACCATTCACTTAATTCCATAATCTTTTTAGCGCATTAAATGGTATATTGCTTAAAAAGTGGAATTATAAAAATCTATTTCCGATTTCTATTTTTATCGCCTCCATCCAAACTCCTCCCCTCAGCCAATCAAACACGAGGACGTCACGTGATCTTGGCAACAACAACATCAACGACGACTACGATGAATGCAGCAACAACAACATCAACAACATCAACAACAATGACGACTAACACGGATACAACAACAATAACAACAACAACAACAACAACCTACTTCCAACAGCTGATTGGTACCATGATAACCAGGGTTGAGCCAGTCTCGGGTCGGCATGGTTAGCCCTGGCAACCGCCAACTCGTCGTTCGGTTTGCTGGATTTCCCGATGATATTATTGATATTGTTAGTATTAATATTATTGGTATTAGTATTATTGTCGTTGTTGTTGTTCTTATTATTACTAATATCGTTATTGTTGTTGTTGCTGCTGCTGTTTTGGGTCGTCATAGCAACAGATTCGGAGGACGCTTTGCCTTCGACGTTGTCCGAACTGAGGATGCTGAGGATGGAAAAATTGGATCGACGTTGAATGGAAGGTTTGCCGAAGTTCAAGGTCGCGCTGACCTCTCTTGAGGGGTCAACCTGTCCTGACGGACTCCTGTTGGATGGAGTGACGCACCTGGAAGGAGTTCGTTCGACGTCGTCGTCGTTGTGACGACGAGCGTCATCAGGCGTGCAGGAGTGATCGTCGTCCGGAGTGCAGACGTCGACTGCAGCCGTCGTCGTCGTCGCCGCTCCTTTGTTCTGGAGGAGTGGAGGCTCTTTTTCCAGGAGCGGAGTTGACGGAGTGAACTGCACTTGAATAGAGTGCGAAAGAGTGGAAATGTCTACCATCACGCGAGCTTATCACGGGCGAGTGATCACAGAGGAGAAGACCAGAGGAGCGACAGACTTTTCCTTCGACTTGGATTCTTTGACTCTGAGTGTCCAGACAAAGAGCCACTTTCGATTTCACCGAAACTGAGAGATGGTACGCTTTGAGGACTGGAGAGATTTAGGGTTAGGTGTCCATGAAAAAAAGAAATCTACGAAGCCAAAAACGAAGTAAAGTTTTTGACAAAAATCATTCAAAGTCCTTTTCTGGATAATTTTCCAAATCGGTCAATTGTCGCCGTTCAACTTTGTCGTATCGTTGCTCTCCTGATTATCGCCCGACGATGTCAACAACAACAACAGCAACAACAGCAACAACAACAACAAAGTATCTGTTCTGGAGAGCCACAGAAGCGTCTGGCATTTATAGGCCGACCCCAGAAGCGCATTATGCAGTCGACCAGTCTTAATCTCCGTCCAAGACTTACACCATTTATTTCCTTCGATCATCGCTCCACTAACCGACAACCGGCTAACGATAAAATAACGATACATCGGCCACGCCCACTCATTAAGATCGGACGTCCGATTGGCCGATCGTCCCGGCCATTGGGAGGAGCCAGGCCACTTTGATTGACGTCTGACCGGCCTGGAATTTGTCCGATTCACTCCGGATTGTTGTTGTTGTTGTTGTTATTATTGTTGTTGTTTTTGTTGTTGTTTTTTTAACTGGAGCGTTTAGCGCATGTCAGCGTCGGGCACCTGCTTCGCCATTTTTTTTCCTGGATTGAAATGATTTCTTTTTCCAGCTCCGTGAAGAATTTTATTTCATTTTTTTTGTCTTAAAAATATTTTAATTTCTCTTTTTATATATTTAGACCTGGCGATAATCGGGATGACGTGAAAAGGATTTTCTGCATGGATGCTTGTATTAATGCTTGAGAATTAATTTGAATTAATTCTTTTTCTTTAATCAAATAAAATATTGAATTTAAAATATTTGATAATATAAATATAGAATAGATGCTTAATGACCAGGAATTTTCCCGGCATCTTAATTTAAACTTTTATAACAATAATTTATAATAATAATAATAATAATATTATTATTACTTAATATTATTATTATTAATTATAATAATATTATTATTAATTACTAATTTTAGAAAGAATAACTTTAACTTCATAATGCGAAGTAATTGTCAATAAACACTGGATGATTGCAACTTAAGGAGCCATTTTAACAAAAATAAAAATAAACTTTTACAGGATGATTGAAGCCGAGGTTGATTGGCTGCAGGCAATTGATTGAAAACCAACCACGGTCTCTAATTGATCGATGGTTGATGAGATGGATGATGTCAGAGGTCGCCTTTTTAGCCTCCATCGAAGCATTCAGCAGATTGATATTCCTACTTCGTGCCTGCTCCCCTGGCGAGTTTCCACCAAGAGTCCTTGCTTATGTCCTTTCATCCTTCAGACGATCAGTCCATCGGTTTGTTTAGTTCCAGAATCTATCCTGACGTTCTGCCATCCACCAATCCATCGGTCAATCCATCCAGAAGCAATTCTGTCGGAATAATTCGTTCGTTTTGGTTTAGATGTCATGTTTAATCTGCTCATCTTTCCCTGTAAGGACATCCATGCATCCATTCATGCATCTATGCATCCAAACGTCTATTCATGCAACCGGGCGTCCACCAATTCAGACGATCCGTGCATGCATGCATTTATAACTATATTTCAATTATTTATATTTTTCAGAACAATACTTTCAGCTCCAACCCATTGACATTTCATTCAAGTTCGTAATTGACGAGCGCAATCTTTGAAGCTGTTTCACTGCAGATGACGATGACGACGGCGATGATTGTGATGCCGGTGGTCTCATCTTCACGGACCTGGAAATGAAAACTGGAAAAGCTGCCAAGTCCGGCGGTCTGAAACGGCACTGGAGAGTCAATAAAACCAGTCAAGCGTGGAGACACCGCTTGGATCATTATGCGGGAACCTGCTCCTTTTCCGCATCGAGGATTTCGTGAATAACACATTAAGGAAACACCTAAGTAAAGTCGATGTCTCACGTGACGTGGAACTTCCGTTTACGAATTATGTTT